>JAGVVM010012086.1:0-29760 GCA_019149425.1 Psidium friedrichsthalianum
CGGCGCTATAATCATACGTCAAATCTGGAACCTGCGGAAGCGTGCCTTCTATACATACATACATATGAAAGAAGCGGGTATTACACGACGAAATAATACAAAGCACCATATCATATTTTTAAAGCAGCGTTAGGTACAGACCCCAAAAAGAACCTCACACTATGGTCAAGTGACCCTACGCTCTGACGACCTAACTCGACGCCAGGTGACGTCACTCCAGCGGCTGGCCTCCTCTGGTCGTAGTCTGCCCAAGGGTCGCCCTCCTCCTCTGGATCTGACTCCATAGCCTCGCCCTCGTCATGGCCTCGACCTCCATGCGGCCCGGGGATGGTACTCTGCCAAGGGGTCTGGATCTACCACCTCTCCTCCATAGGTAGCAGAGTGGAGAAGACCAGGGTCCTTCTCCATAGGGATGGGGGCATCGCGGTGAGGTCCCTCAAAACAAATAGGCCCTCTCTCATCCAAGCCTCGAACCTATGGGGTACAAAATGTGGCTCACCCTGATCTACCCAAATGGTAGTCAGTCGTCGCTCCCAGAGGACAGCGTCCTCATCTACATGCTGGGTGATCTCGGTCTCGATCTTCGCAGGCAGTCCAAAAAGTACAGGGGGCTCGGCCATCACTGGCGACCTGGATCTGAAAAGAAGGCAACCACAGCCAGTGAGTCGGAGACTCAGCAAGCTCACCCCTAAACCTAGCGTAGGATAGGGTATGTAAATGGGGTCGGTCCTATCCAATGGGCTAAGGTCTCGGGTCAGCTAATTCGAGTAAACTCCCTATCTCGATAACAGTACTACACCCCCAAGATGGGAACAACCAGGCTACGCAAGTACATATATATATCATGCATAAAAATATGGACAACAATCAGAAATCAATGACAGCACACGCAAATGCCAATCCAATGCATGATTCAGTCTGCCTCAGACGATCCCAGCGGATCCTTTCCACTTATCGCTCCATTTCCCATCAGGGCCCATCCAACAGTGCCACTCGGCAAATATCACAACTGCGTTCATTACGCCTTACGTTGGTCACCCATTATCTCTCCAATTCCCCGCGTCAAGACGCCTCTGGGGCTCATCCAACATGTCACACTCCAGGTGACTCATGCCATGCTCACAATTCAGAATGTGCAGACAAATACACGATGCATTGATCACAGAGCAGGCAATTTCATGGATCTCATAACCACAGGGCAGAACAACATAACAATTGACGATTAATCGACAACCCACATACATCGGGTTATGCCACAAACAAACCCAGTACCCTGGCAATATTCCACAGTTTATCGAGTTCGATTCGGAATCCTCACATGATCATGGCCCTATAGTTCTCACTCACAGAACTGGCCCATCAGACTAGACAGTCCAGCCCATCAAGGTATAAGGCCCATCAAGGTAATTCGGCCCACTAAGTTGTATAGTACCATTAGCCAGGTTGGGCCCATCTGAATTAATTTCGGGCCCATTAAGGTAGGTCGGGCCAATAAGGTATGTTAAGCCCAAAGCCAGGTTAGGCCCATTAATTAAGTTTGGCCCATTAGGGTTCAAGGTCCAATGAGGTGGGTTAGGCCCATTAAGCCAAGTTGGGCCTATTTAATCATGTTGGGCCCATTTGGGTTTCAAGGCCCATTAGCCTTTCATGAGCCCATGATTCAATTGCAAGTGGTTAATTAATTTGAGGCCCATTAATATTAAATTTTCGTGTAGGGCCCAAGCCCATAGTTAAGGATAAGCTTAAGAGGCACATTAAGGCCCATTTAGGCCCAAATCAAGTCCCTAGGCCCATATACACTATTGGGCCCTTAAATTTTAAGTCCACGATCATTATCAAGGCCCAATTAAAGTATATTTTCGTCCATTGGAAGCCCATTAGTTTATTTAAGCCCAAAATTGTCAATTTGGCCCATTTAGCTTAAGATTAAACCCCTAAGCCCAATGGTATCTTGAGGCCCACCATTTCACGCCTAGCCCTTCCTTGCAGCCCATAGAATACATTTCAAGGCCCAATTCATGCTCTCCAAGCCCCACACGCACGGCCCATTATGCACACAAGATTAGCCCAAAGCCCATTAGCCTTAATTACACATATTACACTCAAATTACCACCATTAACCACTAATACCTCACACCATACACACATACAACTAGCCTAAGCCAAGTTTAGGGAGTGAAGCTTACCAAGGGGGCTGGTGGAGGCGACTGGACGGCGTCGGGACGGTGAAGGGGGCGGCGGAACGACGGCGGCTGGACGACCGAGAGAGAGAGTGAGCGACGGCGAAGACTTGGCCGGCCTATGGTGGCTCACGGCCACGGAAATGAGAAGGAGAAGGCAAGGGACTCACCAACCGAGGATGATGGCTGGTGATGGCGGACGGTGGCTGACGGTGGCGGACGACGGCGACGAAGGCGCGGGCAGCGCGACGGCACGAGCTGGCCGAGAGAGAGGGAGTGAGATGCGGTCTGGTCGGGGCTTCCAAGGCCACGAAAACCAAGAGAAGAAGAGCTAGAGAGGCACCTAGACGACGGCTTGAAGGTTGGTGGTTGGACGACGTCGACGGAGGCGGCGACGGCGGCTTCACGGCGGCGACGGGCGAGAGGGAGCAACCGAGAGGGAGAGAGGGAGTTCGGGAGAGGGAGGAGGAGATGGCCAATGAAATGGGGGAGGAGAGAGAGAGAGTAAGAGATTATAATGCATAAAAATCAAAAATGCAAGATAGTGGGGTAGGTGTAATAGTGACATGGATGTGAATGATGATTGCCTTGGGATTGAACCTTGATTGATGTGATTGATGGATTGATTTGACACTTGATTGATTGATGTGACATCTGATTGATGTGACATCTGATTTGACTTGCCTCGATTTGCGTGCCAAATGCACCGATCGGGTCCCGAGCGCGAACGAATTCGGACTGGATTTGGTGTCGGTCTGTCGAATCCACTCTCAAAAATCCTAATTGGTCTCATTCTAAGGATTGAGCATTTACCGGGGGCATTTCGGTAATTTTCCATTCACGTCTTGCTTCTCGACGTGCACCGGCTGTCTGCCCTTCGGGCGACGTTTCTGAAACTGAATCCATTTCTTCATTGTGTTTATCTTACTGATTCGATTGTCCAATGTCGGATTTCATTTTGTGGTCAATTTCATTAAATACCGACTCTGTCTCAGTCTCAGACCAACGGGCGGCTGATTGGGAAAAATTCCCAGATAGCCTTTCCCCTTCGGTTGGTCATCTCAGGGTAGCTAATCCTGAGTGAGCGTCGACCAGAGTGTATTAACGAAGTATTTCCATTCATTTAGAAATTCCGATAAATGGGTCGAATTTTCAGACTGTCACAATTCTTCCCTTCTTATAAAAATTTCGTCCTCGAAATTTACAGTCTATAGGTTCATACTCCAAAATTAAAATTACACTTGCTCATTCAAAAGATGGGGGTATTTCTTCTTCATCTCGTCTTCACTTTCCCATGTAGCTCCTTCAGTTCCATGGTGTTCCCAGATGACCTTGACCAACGGTATCGTCTTGTTCCTCAGCACTTGCTCCTTTCGATCTTCAATTCTGACTGGCCTTTCCACGTACGAGACGCGGTCATCCATTTCAATGACTTCATGATCGAGTATATGGCCAGGATCCGGCTCGTACTTCCTCAGCATCGATACATGAAATACGTTGTGGATCTGCGACAAGTTCGGCGGCAGTGCCAGACGATAAGCCAGTGTCCCGATCTTCTCCAAAATCTCGAATGGCCCAACGAATCTGGGACTCAGCTTCCCTTTCTTGCCAAACCGAGATAATCCTCGCATCGGCGACACCTTCAGAAAGACATGATCTCCAACTTGGAATTCCAGTGGCTTACGTCTCTTGTCTGCATAGCTCTTCTGCCTACTCTGGGCGGTCCTCAGTCTATCTCTGATCACCTTGACTGTCTCTACTGACTGTTGAACTAACTCTGGGCCTGTTATGCTCTTCTCACCAATTTCGTCCCAACAGATTGGCGTCCTGCAGGCCCTTCCATACAACGCTTCGAATGGTGCCATCTTGATACTCTGCTGGTAACTGTTGTTGTAGGCGAATTCTACCAAGTGTAACTGTTCCTCCCAGCCACCTTTGAAGTCTATTACACACGCTCTCAGCATGTCCTCCAGCGTTTGTATGGTCCTTTCCGACTGACCATCAGTCTGAGGGTGGTAGGCTGTACTGAATCTCAACTCTGTCCCCAAAGCACCCTGCAGACTCTTCCAAAATGTGGCTGTGAAGCGAGGATCTCGATCCGATACAATACTTACTGGCACTCCATGCAGTCTTACTATCTGCCTCACATACAGTTCAGCCAGCTTCTCCAATGTAGAATCCTTTCGTACCGCGATAAAATGTGCGGATTTGGTCAACCTGTCGACTATTACCCAATCGAGTCGTTCCCTCTTTGACTCCTCGGCAGTCCCGTCACGAAATCCATAGTGATGTGCTCCCACTTCCATTCTGGGATCTCCAATGGTTGCAACAGCCCTCCAGGCTTGCAATTTTGTGCCTTTACTTGTTGACACGTCAAGCACTTGGCTACATGCTTAGCCACATCCACCTTCATTCCATTCCACCAGTAGTGCTGACGTAGATTCTGATACATCTTCGTACTCCCAGGGTGGATACTGTAATTGCTTCTGTGAGCCTCTGATAAGATCCTTTCCTTCAATTCTTCGTCGTTAGGCACACACAATCGTCCTTAAACTTCAGTATTCCGTCTTCAGTCACTTTGAATTCCTCTTTCCTCTCCTCTGCATCCATTACCGCGATCTTCTGGATATCAGGGTCCGTAGACTGCAACTCTTTAATCCTCAATTGAATCTCGGGTTCAATCTGTAGTGTGGCCATCAAGCTTGAGAGGCTTCCTACTTCGACCTTGAACTCAGAGTCTCTAATTTCTTCCAACAGCGTCCATTCCTTGACCATCATATGCGCGATGCTCGACTTCCGGCTCAGAGCATCGGCTACCTTATTCGCCTTTCCTGGATGGTACAGGATATCGCAGTCGTAGTCCTTCAGTAGTTCCATCCATCGACGCTGTCTCATGTTCAGCTCCTTCTGCGAGAACAAATACTTCAAACTCTGGTGATCAGTGTAGATCTGAACTTTCTCTCCCACCAGGTAATGCCTCCAAATCTTCAACGCAAAACGATCGCAGCCACTCCAGGTCGTGCGTCGGGTAATTCATCTCGTGTGGCCTCAACTGTCGAGACGCATATGCCACTACTCGTCCATGCTGCATTAGAACACATCCCAGACCTCTTAGCGAAGCATCGCTGTAAATCTCAAATCCTCCAGGTCCGGATGGGATGGTCAATACTGGCGCGGAAGTCAGTCGATCCTTTAGCTCCTGAAAGCTTTCCTCGCACTTCGCTGTCCATTCAAACTTCGACTCCTTCTTCAAAAGCGGGTCATCGGTGCGGCTATCGCGGAGAACCTTTCCACGAAGCGTCTGTAATATCCAGCCAATCCAAGAAAGCTTCGCACCTCAGTCACGGTCGTTGGCCTCGGCCATTTCTCTACAGCTTCGATCTTAGCTGGATCTACTGATATCCTTCGCCAGACACTATGTGTCCAAGGAACGCCACTCTGCTCAGCCAGAACTCACACTTACTAAACTTGCATACAGGAGTGTTCCCTTAAGGTCTGTAGAACAATCCTCAAGTGTTCTTCGTGGTCTTCAGAATTCTTCGAGTACACCAGGATGTCGTCGATGAAGACTATCACGAATCGATCCAAAACTCCTTGAACACCCTATTCATCATATCCATGAATGCGGCTGGGGCATTTGTCAATCCAAATGGCATGACAGTGAACTCGTAGTGCCCATATCTTGTCCTAAAAGCAGTCTTCGGGATATCCTCCTTCTTGATCCTCAGCTGGTGATAGCCTGTCCTTAGGTCTATCTTGGAGAACACGCACGCTCCTTCCAGCTGATCAAACAGATCATCAATCCTTGGCAGAGGATACTTGTTCTTGACTGTCACTTGGTTCAGCTGTCTGTAGTCTATACACAGCCTCAACGAGCCATCCTTCTTCTTAACAAACAGCACCGGAGCTCCCCATGGCGAAGCACTGGGGCGGATAAATCCTTTATCCAGCAGCTCTTGCATTTGCACTTTTAATTCCTTCAGCTCAGACAGTGCCATCCTATACGGTGCTTTTGAGATTGGCTCCGTTCCAAGTGCCAACTCAATTACAAATTCCACCTTACGCTCTGGTGGCAAGCCAGGCAACTCTTGAGGGAATACATCAGGGTAGTCTCTTACTACAGGTACATCTTCCAATTTCACCTCTTGTACAGACGAATCCGTCACTGACGCCAAGAATCCTAGGCAACCTTGGTCCATCAACTTGGTCGCTTCTAGGGCCGAAATCCAGGGAATTGAGGTTCCACCTCGGTTCCCCTTAAATTCATACTTAGGGCCATCTACTGGGTTCAGTCTTATACTTCTACTGCAGTCAATGACTGCCCCATGTCTAACCAACCAATCCATGCCAACAATTACGTCGAAATCATACATGGGCAGTACAGCCAGATCTATTTCTTCAGTCCTATCATCCAAGGCTATCTTACACCCCTTACATCCTAACATAACAATTACTCTATCTTTCAACGGGGTGGCCACATGCAACACAACATCCAATGGTCTAACATCTAACCCAGCCAACTCAGCAAAACGTGCAGATACAAACGAATGGGATGCACCAGGATCAAACAAGGCATAGGCGGTATGATCACAGAGAGAAACGGTACCTGTGATCACCCCTGGCGCATTCTCAGCATCTTTGCGCGCCACTGCATAGACTCGTCCCTGAGCAGGTGGACGGTTCAGAATTCCTTGCGGGGCGGCCACAGCCTGCTGCTGCTGCGGTTGGAACTGCGGTCTTGGACCATTCTTCGGGCAGTTCCTCCAGAGGTGTCCCAACTGTCCACAACCAAAGCATCCACCAGTCTTCTTCGGGCAGGGTTGTTCCCATGCCTCCTGCCACAGTCACGGCAGTTCTGACTCCCAGGGTGCGATGGTTTCCCCAGAGTCCTTCTGCAGGTGGGACGAACCTGCGGTTGTCTCTCATCGGCTTCTTGCCGAAATTCCTGAAGTCCCTTCCAGGCATGAACCGCGATCCTGATGCGGCAGCCTTCTCCTGCAGGTCCCGCTCTATTGCCAGGGCTCGCTCATACATCTCGTTGTAGTCCCTCAGTCCAGTGGCGATTATCATACTCTTCAACTCAGGCCTCAGTCCTTCTCTGAACCTTCTGGCCTTGTCCCATGGGTCCTCAATCAGCCTCCGAGCGAACTTGGATAATCTGGCAAACTCGCCCTCGTACTGGTCCACTGTCATTGATCCTTGGCGAAGCCTGATGAACTCCTCCATCTTTCTCTCCTCCTGGGCTGCCTCAGAGAAATACTTTCCATTGAATGCTGCGCAGAAAGCAGCCCAGTTTGGCCTCATGCCATCAGGAAAGACTCGCCCTCTGGTGGCCTTCCCACCATCATCTGCAGTGCTCTGGAGCTGATAGGTCGCCAATGAGACCTTTTCTTCATCAGTGCATCCAAGCACTGTGAATGCTTTCTCCAGCTGCTCGATCCACAAGGCAGCTACCTCAGGTCCTCCACTGCCGTCAAACTTCGACGGCTGCAGCTTCAGAACTGTTCCACGATATGATGGGTCTGACGTCCTCCATTGCCATGCCCATTGCCCCATTGGCTCCATTTGCAGCGGCCAAGGCGGCCTCAGCTGCTTGGGCAACAGTGGCAGCTCTCTCAGCAGCTTGCCTACCCATCAGGTTACTAACTTCCGTCAGTACCCTCATCATCTCTTCAATCCTCGGGTCTCCTTCAGGTGCAGGAGCCCTTGAGCTTGACGCACCAGCACTGGGTCTTCTGCCCCTATTGCTCATCCTTCTATTTCTTTCTCACACCTATACCAGTAAAATTCCTTTCAGGAATTTGAATCCTAAAACTAACAATCAAGCTTTCGCCTACTGTCGCGTCTACTGACATGAATATGCATGTAAAGTTCGCTGCAGCTTTTAATGCAATTGGACTCGGAAGACACCTAGACTCAACCCTGACGATGCCCAACCCAGGCCACTCTGTTCGCCACCTCAACTAGAAGCCTGTCGGGAGCCGCTCCTTGATCGGGTCTCTGCCCCGGCGACCACTCCCCGCCCTCCTCATTTCTTGGTGCGAACAGTTGTCCTAAGTCACTCACCTCCAAAGAGAGCCCCACTCCACGTGTCCCATACCACGCTTCATCACGGTTTGTAGGCATCCCGCAGATCTGTCCCATACCAGCTGACGGTACCCAGCCCAATAAAATATGATGCATGCGCTTTTCAAATCCCAAATCTTCATTTTAAATAGATCTCATTTTAAACCATTTTTCTTTCAATGCGGAAATCGTGCAATGCATGATGGTCAAGCAGCGTGCGACAGCCGACTAGGCATACAAACACATGCAGTACTAACCAACAACTAGCCAACCAGCAATCAGCACTCAAGCACCCAACTCATGGGGTTCAGTTTAGAACCTTACCTCAGGTCCTGACGCATCTGCAGATTAGTCTGAAACATCATAGTCTATAGTCAACTAGACTAATCATCTAACTCTGCAAGCACATGCGCCAATCAATTCATGCATTCTACCCTTCCTAATCCTTAGGTCTAGGGTCTGTCTTTCTAACTACCCCAAAATCCATCAGCCTTATCACTCCAAATCCACGAACGGTCTCATATTGAGCTGACCTTGCTCTGATACCACTCGAGCGGGGATGTCACGCCCCGAACCCCAATCGAGCTCGCGACATCCTTGTTCATCTCGTATCGACTAAACCTGCATGCGCCTGGCCTACGAGTAGCGATGGCCCAGGATGCACATCGCGGCCAGACGACGCTATAATCATACGTCCACAATCTGAACCTGCGGAAGCGTGCCTTCTATACATACATACATACAAAAGAATGCGGGTAGTACACGACGAAATAATACAAAACACCATATCATATTTTAAAGCAGCGTTAGGTGACAGACCCCAAAAAGAAACTCACACTATGGTCAAGTGACCCTACGCTCTGACGACCTAACTCGACGCCAGGAATGACGTCACTCCAGCGGCTCCTCCTCTGGGTCGTAGTCTGCCCAAGGGTCGTCCTCCTCCTCTGGATCTGACTCCATAGCCTCGCCCTCCCAGTCATGGCCCTCGACCTCCATGCGGCCGGGGATGGGTAGCTCTGCCAAGGGGTCTGGATCTACCACCTCTCCTCCATAGTAGCAGAGTGAGAAGACCAGGGTCCTCCTCCATAGGGATGGGGGCATCGCGGTGAGGTCCCTCAAAACCAAATAGGCCCTTTCTCATCCAGCCTCGAACCTATGGGGTACAAAATGTGGCTCACCCTGATCTACCCAAATGGTAGTCAGTCATCGCTCCCAAAGGACAGCGTCCTCATCTACATGCTGGTGAATCTCGGTCCCGATCTCCGCATGGCAGTCCAAAAAGTACAGGGGGCTCGGCCATCACTGGCGACCTGGATCTGAAAATAAGGCAACCACAGCCAGTGAGTCGGAGACTCAGCAAGCTCACCACTAAACCTAGCGTAGGATAGGGTATGTAATGGGGTCGGTCCTATCCAATGGCCTAAGGTCTCGGGTCAGCTAATTCGAGTAAACTCCCTATCTCAATAGCGGACTAACCCCATGTGGGAACAACCAGGCTACACAGTACATATATTATCATGCATAAAACATATGGACGAAAATCAAAATCAATGATAGCACACGCAAATCAATCCAATGCATGATTCAGTCTGCCTCAGACGATCCAGCGGATCCTTTCACTTATCGCTCCATTTCCCATCAGGGCCCATCCAACAGTGCCCTCGGCAAAATATCACAACTGCGTTCATTACGCCTTACGTTGGTCCCCATTATCTCTCCAATTCCCCGCGTCAAGACGCCTCTGGGGCTCATCCAACATGTCACACTCCAGGTGACTATGCATGCTCACAATTCAGAATGTGAAGACAAATACACGATGCATTGATCACAGAGCAGGCAATTGTCGTGGATCTCATAACTCACAGGGCAGAACGCATAACAATCCGACAGATTAATCGACAACCCCCATACATCGGTTTATGCCACAAACAAACCCAGTACCCTGGCCAATATTCCACAGTTTATCGAGTTCGAATTTGGAATCCTCACATGATCATGGCCAAAGCTATAGTTCTCACTCACAGAACTGGCCCATCGGACTACGACATCCAAGCCCATTCGGTATAAGGACCGTTAATTTTACTTTAATGGGCCTATACCATTGATGGGCTGGACTGTCTAGTCCGATGGGCCATTTCTGATGAGTGAGAACTATAGGGCCATGATCTGTGATTATTTCCAAATTCGAAACTCGATAAACTAGTGGAATATTGGCCAGGGTACTGGGTTTGTTTGTGGCATAACCCGATGTATGTGGGTTTGTCGATTAATCGTCGGATGTTATGCTGTTCTGCCCGTGTGAGTGTTATGAGATCCACGAAATTGCCTGCTCTGTGATCAATGCATCGTGTATTTGTCTGCACATTCTGAATTGTGAGCCATGGCATGAGTCACCTGGAGTGTGACATGTTGGATGATCCCCAGAGGCGTCTTGACGCGGGGAATTTGGAGAGATAATGGGTGACGCAACGTAAGGCGTAATGAACGCAGTTGTGATATTTGCCGAGTGGCACTGTTGGATGGCCCTGATGGGAAATGGAGCGATAAGTGGAAGGATCCGCTGGGATCGTCTGAGGCAGACTGAATCATCATGGATTGGTGCATTTGCGTGTGCTATCATTGATTTCTGATTGTTCGTCCATATGTTTTTTGCATGATATTAAATATGTACTTTGTAGCCTGGTTGTTCCCACCTTGGGGGTTAGTCCTGCTATTGAGATAGGAGTTTACTCGAATTAGCTGACCCGAGACCTTAGCCCATTGGATAGGACCGACCCCCATTTACATACCCTATCCTACGCTAGGTTTAGTGGTGAGCTAGCTGAGTCTCCGACTCACTGGCTGTGGTTGCCTTATTTTCAGATCCAGGTCGCCAGTGATGGCCGAGCCCCCTGTACTTTTTGGACTGCCCGTGCAGATTGAGACCGAGATCACCCAGCATGTAGATGAGGACGCTGTCCTTTGGGAGCGACGACTGACTACCATTGGTAGATCAGGGTGAGCCACATTTTGTACCCCATAGGTTCGAGGCTTGGATGAGAGAGGGCCTATTTGGTTTTGAGGGACCTCACCGCGATGCCCCTGTCCCTATGGAGGAGGACCCTGGACTTCTCCACTCTGCTACTATGGAGGAGAGGTGTAGATCCAGACCCATGGCAGAGCTGCCATCCCCGGGCCGCATGGAGGTCGATGGCCATGACGAGGGCGAGGCTATGGAGTCAGATCCAGAGGAGGAGGACGACCCTTGGGCAGACTACGACCCAGAGGAGGAGCCGCTGGAGTGACGTCACCTGACGTCGAGTTAGGTCGTCAGAGCGTAGGGTCACTTGACCATAGTGTGAGTTCTTTTTGGGGTCTGTACCTAACGCTGCTTTAAATATATGATATGGTGCTTTGTATTATTTCTTTCGTGTACTACCCCATTCTTTGTATGTATGTATGTATAGAAGGCACGCTTCCGCAGGTTCAGGTTGTGACGTATGATTATAGCGTCGTCTGGCCGCGATGTCATCCTGGGCCGTCGCTAACCGTAGGCCAGGCGCATGCAGGATTAGTCGTAAGATGACAAGGATGTCGCGAGCTCGATTGGGGTTCGGGGCGTGACATCCCCGCTCGAGTGGTATCAGAGCAAGGTCAGCTCGATACGAGACCGTTCGAGGATTTGGAGTGATAAGGCTGATGATTTTGGGTAGTTAGATAGACAGACCCTAGACCTAAGGATTAGGAAGGGTAGAATGCATGAATTGATTGGCGCATGTGCTTGCAGAGTTAGATGATTAGTCTAGTTTACTATAGACTATGATGTCTCAGACTAATCTGCAGATGCGTCAGGACCTGAGGTAAGGTTCTAAAGCTGAACCCCATGAGTTGGGTGCTTGAGTGCTGATTGCTGGTTGACTAGTTGCTGGTTAGTACTGCTTGTGTTTGTATGCCTAGTCGGCTGTCGCACGCTGCTTGACCATCATGCATTGCACGATTTCTGCATTGAAAGAAAAATGGTTTAAAATGAAATCATTTAAAATGAAGATTTGGGATTTGAAAAGCGCATGCATCATATTTTATTGGGCTGGGTACCGTCAGCCTGGTATGGGACAGGTCTGGCGGGACGCCTACAAACTGTGATGAAGCGTGGTATGGGACACGTGGAACGGGATTCTCTCTGGAGTGAGTGACTTAGGACAACTGTTCGCACCAAGAAATGAGGAGGGCGGGGAGTGGTCGCCGGGGCAGAGACCCGATCAAGGAGCGGCTCCCGACAGGCTTCTAGTTGAGGTGGCGAACAGAGTGGCCTGGGTTGGGCATCGTCAGGGTTGAGTCTAGGTGTCTTCCGAGTCCAATTGCATTAAAAGCTGCAGCGAACTTTACATGCATATTCATGTCAGTAGACGCGACAGTAGGCGAAAGCTTGATTGTTAGTTTTAGGGTATCAAATTCCTGAAAGGAATTTTACTTGGTATAGGTGTGGAAAGAAATAGAAGGATGAGCAATAGGGGCAGAAGACCCAGTGCTGGTGCGTCAAGCTCAAGGGCTCCTGCACCTGAAGGAGACCCAAGAATAGAAGAAATGATGAGGGTACTGACGGAAGTTAGTAACTTGATGGGTAGGCAAGCTGCTGAGAGAGCTGCCACTGTTGCCCAAGCAGCTGAGGCCGCCTTGGCCGCTGCGAATGGAGCCAATGGAGGCAATGGGCATGGTAATGGAGGACGTCAGACCCATCATATCGTGGAGCAGTTTCTGAAGTTACAGCCGTCGAAGTTTGACGGTAGTGGAGGACCTGAGGTAGCTGCCTTGTGGATCGAGCAGCTGGAGAAAGCATTTACAGTGCTTGGATGCACTGATGAAGAGAAGGTCTCACTGGCGACCTATCAGCTCCAGAGCACTGCTGATGACTGGTGGAAGGCCACCAGAGGGCGAGTCTTTCCTGATGGCATGAGGCCAAATTGGGCTGCCTTCTGCGCAGCGTTCAATGGAAAGTATTTCTCTAAGGCAGCCTAGGAGAGAAAGATGGAGGAGTTCATCAGACTTCGCCAAGGATCATGACAGTGGATCAGTACGAGGGTGAATTCGCCAGATTATCCAAGTTCGCTCGGAGGCTGATTGAGGACCCGTGGGACAAGGCCAGAAGGTTCAGAGAAGGACTGAGGCCTGAGCTGAAGAGTATGATAATCGCCACTGGACTGAGGGACTACAACGAAATGTATGAGCGAGCCCTGGCAATCGAGCGGGACCTGCAAGAGAAGGCTGCCGCATCAGGATCGCGGTTCATGCCTGGAAGGGACTTCAGAAATTTCGGCAAGAGGCCGATGAGAGACAACAGGAGGTTCGTTCCACCTGCAAGAGACTCTGGGAAACCATCGCACCCTGGGAGTCAGAACTGCCGTGACTGTGGCAGGAGGCATGGAAACAACCCTTGCCCGAAGAAGACTGGGGGATGCTTTGGTTGTGGACAGTTGGGACACCTCTGGAGGAACTGCCCGAAGAATGGTCCAAGACCGCAGTTCCAACCGCAGCAGCAGCAGGCTGTGGCCGCCCCGCAAGGAATTCTGAACCGTCCACCTGCTCAGGGACGAGTCTACGCAGTGGCGCGCAAAGATGCTGAGAATGCGCCAGGGGTGATCACAGGTACCGTTTCTCTCTGTGATCATACCGCCTATGCCTTGTTTGATCCTGGTGCATCCCATTCATTTGTATCTGCACGTTTTGCTGAGTTGGCTGGGTTAGATGTTAGACCATTGGATGTTGTGTTGCATGTGGCCACCCCGTTGAAAGATAGGGTAATTGTTATGTTAGGATGTAAGGGGTGTAAGATAGCCTTGGATGATAGGACTGAAGAAATAGATCTGGCCGTACTGCCCATGTATGATTTCGACGTAATTGTTGGCATGGATTGGTTGGTTAGACATGGGGCAGTCATTGACTGCAGTAGAAGTATAATAAGGCTGAACCCAGTAGATGGCCCTGAGTATGAATTTAAGGGAACCGAGGTGGAACCTCAATTCCCTGGATTTCGGCCCTAGAAGCGACCAAGTTGATGGACCAAGGTTGCCTAGGATTCTTGGCATCAGTGACGGATTCGTCTGCTCAAGAGGTGAAATTGGAAGATGTACCTGTAGTAAGAGACTACCCGGATGTATTCCCTCAGAGTTGCCTGGCTTGCCACCAGAGCGTGAAGTGGAATTTGTAATTGAGTTGGCACCTGGAACTGAGCCAATCTCAAAAGCACCGTATAGGATGGCACTGTCTGAGCTGAAGGAATTGAAAGTGCAAATGCAAGAGCTGCTGGATAAAGGATTTATCCGCCCCAGTGCTTCGCCATGGGGAGCTCCGGTGCTGTTTGTTAAGAAGAAGGATGGCTCGTTGAGGCTGTGTATAGACTACAGACAGCTGAACCAAGTGACAATCAAGAACAAGTATCCTCTGCCAAGGATTGATGATCTGTTTGATCAGCTGGAAGGAGCGTGCGTGTTCTCCAAGATAGACCTAAGGACAGGCTATCACCAGTTGAGGATCAAGAAGGAGGATATCCCGAAGACTGCTTTCAGGACCAGATATGGGCATTATGAGTTCACTGTCATGCCCTTTGGATTGACAAACGCCCCAGCCGCATTCATGGATATGATGAACAGGGTGTTCAAGGAGTTTTTGGATCGATTCGTGATAGTCTTCATCGACGACATCCTGGTGTACTCGAAGAATTCTGAAGACCACGAAGAACACTTGAGGATTGTTCTACAGACCTAAGGGAGCATTCGCTGTACGCCAAGTTCAGCAAGTGCGAGTTTTGGCTCAATAGAGTGGCGTTCCTTGGACATATAGTGTCTGGCGAAGGAATATCAGTAGATCCAGCAAAGATCGAAGCTGTAGAGAAATGGCCGAGGCCAACGACCGTGACTGAGGTGCGAAGCTTTCTTGGATTGGCTGGATACTACAGACGCTTCGTGGAAAGGTTCTCCGCGATAGCCGCACCGATGACCCGCTTGTTGAAGAAGGAGTCGAAGTTTGAATGGACAGCGAAGTGCGAGGAAAGCTTTCAGGAGCTAAAGGATCGACTAACTTCCGCACCAGTGTTGACCATCCCATCCGGACCTGGAGGATTTGAGATTTACAGCGATGCTTCGCTAAGAGGTCTGGGATGTGTTCTAATGCAGCATGGACGAGTAGTGGCATATGCGTCTCGACAGTTGAGGCCACACGAGATGAATTACCCGACGCATGACCTGGAGTTGGCTGCGATCGTTTTTGCATTGAAGATTTGGAGGCATTACCTGGTGGGAGAGAAGTTTCAGATCTACACGGATCACCAGAGTCTGAAGTATTTGTTCTCACAGAAGGAGCTGAACATGAGACAGCGTCGATGGATGGAACTGCTGAAGGACTACGACTGCGATATCCTGTACCATCCAGGAAAGGCGAATAAGGTGGCCGATGCTCTGAGCCGAAAGTCGAGCATCGCGCATATGATGGTCAAGGAATGGACGCTGTTAGAAGAAATTAGAGACTCTGAGTTCAAGGTCGAGGTAGGAAGCCTCTCAAGCTTGATGGCCACACTGCAGATTGAACCCGAGATTCAATTGAGGATTAAAGAGTTGCAGTCTACGGACCCTGATATCCAGAAGATCGTGGTAATGGATGCAGAGGAGAGGAAAGAGGAATTCAAAGTAACTGAAGACGGAATATTGAAGTTTAAAGGACGATTGTGTGTGCCTAACGACGAAGAGCTGAAGGAAAGGATCTTATCAGAGGCTCACAGGAGCAATTACAGTATCCACCCGGGAAGTACGAAGATGTATCAGAATCTACGTCAGCACTACTGGTGGAATGGAATGAAGGTGGATGTGGCTAAGCATGTAGCCAAGTGCTTGACGTGTCAACAAGTAAAGGCACAACATTGCAAGCCTGGAGGGCTGTTGCAACCATTGGAGATCCCAGAGTGGAAGTGGGAGCACATCACCATGGATTTCGTGACGGGATTGCCGAGGAGTCAAAGAGGGAATGACTCGATCTGGGTGATAGTCGACAGGTTGACCAAGTCCGCACATTTTATCGCGGTACGAAAGGATTCCACATTGGAGAAACTGGCTGAACTGTATGTGAGGCAGATAGTAAGACTGCATGGAGTGCCAGTAAGTATTGTATCGGATCGAGATCCTCGCTTCACAGCCACATTTTGGAAGAGTCTGCAGGGTGCTTTGGGGACAGAGTTGAGATTCAGTACAGCCTACCACCCTCAGACTGATGGTCAGTCGGAAAGGACCATACAAACCTGGAGGACATGCTGAGAGCGTGTGTAATAGACTTCAAAGGTGGCTGGGAGAACAGTTACACTTGGTAGAATTCGCCTACAACAACAGTTACCAGCAGAGCATCAAGATGGCACCATTCGAAGCGTTGTATGGAAGGGCCTGCAGGACGCCAATCTGTTGGGACGAAATTGGTGAGAAGAGCATAACAGGCCCAGAGTTAGTTCAACAGTCAGTAGAGACAGTCAAGGTGATCAGAGATAGACTGAGGACCGCCCAGAGTAGGCAGAAGAGCTATGCAGACAAGAGACGTAAGCCATTGGAATTCCAAGTTGGAGATCATGTCTTTCTGAAGGTGTCGCCGATGCGAGGATTATCTCGGTTTGGCAAGAAAGGGAAGCTGAGTCCCAGATTCGTTGGGCCATTCGAGATTTTGGAGAAGATCGGGACACTGGCTTATCGTCTGGCACTGCCGCCGAACTTGTCGCAGATCCACAACGTATTTCATGTATCGATGTTGAGGAAGTACGAGCCGGATCCTGGCCATATACTCGATCATGAAGTCATTGAAATGGATGACCGCGTCTCGTACGTGGAAAGGCCAGTCAGAATTGAGGATCGAAAGGAGCAAGTGCTCAGGAACAAGACGATACCGTTGGTCAAGGTCATCTGGGAACACCATGGAACTGAAGGAGCTACATGGGAAAGTGAAGACGAGATGAAGAAGAAATACCCCCATCTTTTTGAATGAGCAAGTGTAATTTTAATTTTGGAGTAGGAACTTATAGACTGTAAATTTCGAGGACGAAATTTTTATAAGAAGGGAAGAATTGTGACAGTCTGAAAATTCGACCCATTTATCGGAATTTCTAAATGAATGGAAATACTTCGTTAATACACTCTGATCGACGCTCACTCAGGATTAGCTACCCTGGGATGACCAACCGAAGGGGAAAGGCTATCTGGGAATTTTTCCCAATCAGCCGCCCGTTGGTCTGAGACTGAGACAGAGTCGGTATTTAATGAAATTGACCACAAAATGAAATCCGACATTGGACAATCGAATCAGTAAGATAAACACAATGAAGAAATGATTCAGTTTCAGAAACGTCGCCCGAAGGGCAGACAGCCGGTGCACGTCGAGAAGCAAGACGTGAATGGAAAATTACCGAAATGCCCCGGTAAATGCTCAATCCTTAGAATGAGACCAATTAGGATTTTTGAGAGTGGATTCGATAGACCGACACCAAATCCAGTCCGAATTCGTTCGCGCTCGGGACCCGATCGGTGCATTTGGCACGCAAATCGAGGCAAGTCAAATCAGATGTCACATCAATCAATCACATCAATCAATCAAGTGTCAAATCAATCCATCAATCACATCAATCAAGGTTCAATCCCAAGGCAATCCATCATTCACATCCATGTCACTATTACACCTACCCCACTATCTTGCATTTTTGATTTTTATGCATTATAATCTCTTACTCTCTCTCTCTCCTCCCATTTCATTTGGCCATCTCTCCTCCTCTCCCTCCCGAACTCCCTCTCTCCCTCTCGGTTGCTCCCTCTCGCCCGTCGCCGCCGTGAAGCCGCCGTCGCCGCCTCCCGTCGACGTCGTCCAACCACCACCTTCAAGCCGTCGTCTAGGTAAGCTCTCTAGCTCTCTTCTTCGGTTTTCGTGGCCTTGGAAGCCCGACCAGACCGCATCTCACTCCCTCTCTCTCGGCCAGCTCGTGCCGTCGCGCTGCCCGCAGCCTTCGTCGCCGTCGTCCGCCACCGTCAGCCACCGTCCGCCATCACCAGCCATCATCCTCGGTTGGTGAGTCCCCTTGTCCCTTCTCCTTCTCATTTCCGTGGCCGTGAGCCACCATAGGCCGGCCAAGTCTTCGCCGTCGCTCACTCTCCTCTCGGTCGTCCAGCCGCCGTCGTTACCGCCCGCCCCCTTCACCGTCCCCGCCGTCCAGTCGCCTCCACCAGCCCCCTTGGTAAGCTTCATCCCTAAACTTGGCTTAGGCTAGTTGTATGTGTGTATGGTGTGAGGTATTAGTGGTTAATGGTGGTAATTTGAGTGTAATATGTGTAATTAAGGCTAATGGGCTTTGGGCTAATCTGTGTGCATAATGGGCCGTGCGTGTGGGGCTTGGAGAGCATGAATTGGGCCTTGAAATGTCATCTATGGGCTGCCATGGAAGGGCTGAGGCGTGAAAATGATGGGCCTTAGGTAACATTGGGCTTAGGGGTTTAATTGGGCCTAAATGGGCAAAATTGAAATTTTGGGCCTAAGTTTTGATGGTGGGCTTCAAATGGACGAAAATCTAATTAATTGGGCCTTGATAATGACCGTGGACTTAAAACTTTAGGGCCCAATAGTGTATATGGGCCTAGGGACTTGATTTGGGCCTAAATGGGCCAAAATGGGCCTTTAAGCTTATCCTTAACTATGGGCTTGGGCCCTACACGAAAATTTAATATTAATGGGCCTTGAATTAATTAACCACTTACAATTGAATCATGGGCTCATGAAAGGCTAATGGGCCTTGAAACCCAAATGGGCCCAACATGATTAAATAGGCCCAACTTGGCTTAATGGGCCTAACCCACCTCATTGGACCTTGAACCCTAATGGGCCAAACTTAATTAAATGGGCCTAACCTGGCTTTGGGCTTAACATACCTTATTGGGCCCGACCTACCTTAATGGGCCCCGAAATTAATTCAGATGGGCCCAACTTGGCTAATGGACTAATACAACTTAGTGGGCCGACTTACCTTAATGGGCCTTATACCTTGATGGGCCTGACTAGTCTGATGGGCCAGTTCTGTGAGTGAGAACAATAGGGCCATGATCATGTGAGGATCCCGAATCGAACTCGATAAACTGTGGAATATTGGCCAGGGTACTGGGTTTGTTTGTGGCATAACCCGATGTATGTGGGTTGTCGATTAATCGTCAGATTGTTATGCTGTTCTGCCCTGTGGTTATGAGATCCATGAAATTGCCTGCTCTGTGATCAATGCATCGTGTATTTGTCTGCACATTCTGAATTGTGAGCATGGCATGAGTCACCTGGAGTGTGACATGTTGGATGAGCCCCAGAGGCGTCTTGACGCGGGGAATTGGAGAGATAATGGGTGACCAACGTAAGGCGTAATGAACGCAGTTGTGATATTTGCCGAGTGGCACTGTTGGATGGGCCCTGATGGGAAATGGAGCGATAAGTGGAAAGGATCCGCTGGGATCGTCTGAGGCAGACTGAATCATGCATTGGATTGGCATTTGCGTGTGCTGTCATTGATTTCTGATTGCCGTCCATATGTTTTATGCATGATATATATATGTACTTGTGTAGCCTGGTTGTTCCCACCTTGGGGGTGTAGTACTGCTATCGAGGTAGGGAGTTTACTCGAATTAGCTGACCCGAGACCTTAGCCCATTGGATAGGACCGACCCCATTTGCATACCCTATCCTACGCTAGGTTTAGTGGTGAGCTTGCTGAGTCTCCGACTCACTGGCTGTGGTTGCCTCTTTTCAGATCCAGGTCGACAGTGATGGCCGAGCCCCCTGTACTTTTTGGACTGCCTGCGAAGATTGAGACCGAGATCACCCAGCATGTAGATGAGGACGCTGTCCTCTGGGAGCGACGACTGACTACCATTTGGGTAGATCAGGGTGAGCCACATTTTGTACCCCATAGGTTCGAGGCTTGGATGAGAGAGGGCCTATTTGGTTTTGAGGGACCTCACCGCGATGCCCCCATCCCTATGGAGAAGGACCCTGGTCTTCTCCACTCTGCTACCTATGGAGGAGAGGTGGTAGATCCAGACCCCTTGGTAGAGCTACCATCCCCGGGCCGCATGGAGGTCGATGGCCATGACGAGGGCGAGGCTATGAAGTCAGATCCAGAGGAGGAGGACGACCCTTGGGCAGACTACGACCTAAAGGAGGAGCCGCTGGAGTGACGTCACCTGGTGTCGAGTTAGGACGTCAGAGCGTAGGGTCACTTGACCATAGTATGAGTTTCTTTTTGGGGTCTGTACCTAACGCTCTTTATATATATGATATGATGCTGGTATTGTGTATTACTCTTGACACGCACTACCCCATTATCTTGTGTATGTATGTATGCATAGAAGGCACACTTCTGCAGGTTTCAGGTTTTGTCGTGTGCGTTATCGTCGTCTGGCCGCGACGAGCATCCTGGATCGTCGCTTGATCCGTAGGCCAGGCGCACGCAGGGGTGTTTGACTGAGTTACGAGGATGTCTCGAGCTCGATCGGGGTCGGGCGTGACAGAGCTCGATTAGGGTTCGGGGCGTGACAAATACTATAATTACTCTTGTGAGCCTCAGCCAAGATCCTTTCTTTCAGCTCTTCGTCGTTTGGCACACACAAGCGTCCTTTAAACTTCAATATTCCGTCTTCAGTCACTCTGAACTTGTCTTTCCTCTCTTCGACATCCATCGCCACGATCTTCTGGATATCAGGGTCCGTAGACTGCAACTCTTTAATCCTTAATTGAATCTCGGGTTCAATCTGCAGTGTGGCCATCAAGCTTGAGAGGCTTCCTACCTCTATCTTGAACTCAGAGTCTCTAATTTCTTCCAACAGTGTCCATTCCTTAACCATCATATGAGCGATGCTCGACTTTCGGCTCAAAGCATCTGCCACCTTATTCGCCTTTCCTGGATGGTACAAGATATCGCAATCGTAGTCCTTCAGCAACTCCATCCATCGACGCTACCTCATGTTCAGCTTCTTCTGTGAGAACAAATACTTCAGGCTCTGGTGATCCGTGTAGATCTGAAATTTCTCTCCCACCAGATAATGCCTCCAAATCTTCAGTGCGAATACGATCGCGGCAATTCCAGGTCATGCGTCGGGTAATTCATCTCGTGCGCCTCAGCTGTCGAGACGCATATGCCTCTACTCGTCCATGCTGCATCAAGACGCATCCCAGACCTCTTAGCGAAGCATCGCTGTAAATCTCAAATCCTCCAGGTCCGGATGGGATGGTCAACACTGGCGCGGAAGTTAGTCGATCCTTTAGCTCTTGAAAACTTTCCTCGCATTCGCAGTCCATTCAAACTTCGACTCCTCTTCAACAATCTTGTCATTGGAGCGGCTATCGCGGAGAACCTTTCCACGAAGCGTCTGTAATATCCAGCCAATCCAAGAAAGCTTCGCACCTCAGTCACGGTCGTTGGCCTCGGCCATTTCCACAGCTTCGATCTTTGCTGGATCTACCAATATCCCTTCCCCAGACACTATATGTCCAAGGAACGCCACTCTATTGAGCCAAAACTCACACTTGCTGAATTTGGCGTACAGGGAATGCTCCTTAATGTCTGTAGGACAATCCTCAGGTGTTCTTTGTGGTCTTCAGGGTTCTCGAGTACACCAAGATGTCGTCGATGAAGACTATCACGAATCGATCCAAAAACACCTTGAACACTCTGTTCATCATATCCATAAATGCGGCTGGGGCATTCGTCAATCCAAACGGCATGACGGTGAACTCGTAATGCCCATATCTTGTCCTAAAGGCGGTCTTCGGTACGTCCTCCTCTAATCCTTAACTGGTGATAGCCTGTCCTCAGGTCTATCTTGGAGAACACGCACGCTCCTTCCAGTGATCAAATAGATCATCGATCCTTGGCAGTGGGTACTTGTTCTTAATTGTCACTTGATTCAGCTGTCGGTAGTCTATACATAGCCTCAACGAGCCATCCTCTTCTTAATGAATAGCACTGGAGCTCCCCATGGTGAAGCACTGGGGTGGATAAATCCTTTATCCAGCAGTTTTTGCATCTGCACCTTCAACTCCTTCAGCTCAGACAGTGCCATTCTATACGGTGCCTTTGAGATTGGCTCAGTGCCAGGTGCCAACTCAATTACAAATTCTACTTCACGCTCTGGTGGCAAGCCAGGCAAACTCTGAGGGAATACATTTGGGTAGTCTCTTACTACAGGTACATCTTCCAATTCACCTCTTGAACAGACGAATCTGTCACTGACGCAAGAATCCTAGGCAACCTTGGTCCATCAACTTGGTCGCTTCTAGGGCCGAAATCCAAGGAATTGAGGTCCCACCTCGGTTCCCTTAAATTCATACTCAGGGCCATCTACTGGATTCAGCTTTATTATACTCTACTGCAGTCAATGACTGCCCCATGTTTAACTAACAATCCATGCCGACAATTACGTCGAAATCATACATGGGCAGTACGGCCAGATCTATTTCTTCAGTCCTATCATCCAAGGCTACCTTACACCCCTTACATCCTAACATAACAATTACCCTATCTTTCAACGGGGTGGCCACATGCAACACAACATCAATAGTTTGACATCTAACCCAGCCAACTCAGCAAAACGTGCAGATACAAATGAATGGATGCACCAGGATCAAACAAGGCATAGGCGGTATGACCACAGAGAGAAACGGTACCTGTAATCACCCCTGGCGCATTCTCAGCATCTTTGCGCGCCACTGCATAGACTCGTCCCTGAGCAGGTGGATGGTTCAGAATCCTTGCGGAGCGCCACAGCCTGCTGCTGCTGCGGTTGGAACTGCGGTCTTGGAACATCTTCGGGCAGTTCCTCCAGAGGTGTCCCAACTGTCGCAGCCAAAACATCTCCAGTCTTCTTCGGGCAAGGGTGTTCCCATGTCTCCTGCCATAGTCACGGCAGTTCTGACTCCCGGGGTGTGAAGGCTTTCCCAAAGTTCTTCTCGCAGGTGGGACGAACCTGCGGGTGTCTCTCATCGGCCTCTTGCCGAAATTTCTGTTGTCCCTTCCAGGCATAAACCGCGATCCAGATGCGGCAGCCTTCTCTGTAGGTCTCGCTCGATTGTCAGGGCCCTCTCGTACATTTCGTTGTAGTCCCTCAGCCCTGTGGCGATCAGCATGCTCTTCAGCTCAGGCCTCAGTCCTTCTCTGAACCTTCTGGCCTTGTCCCACGGATCCTCAATCAGCCTTCGAGCAAACTTTGACACCTAGCGAATTCACCTCGTATTGATCCACAGTCAATGATCCTTGGCAAAGTCTGATAAACTCCTCCATCTTTCTCTCCTGGCTGCTTCGGAAAAGTATTTTCCATTGAACGCTGCGCAGAAGGCAGCCTAGTTTGGCCTCATGCCATCAGGAAAGACTCGTCCTCGGGTGGCCTTCCACCAGTCGTCTGCAGTGTTCTGGAGCTGATAGGTCGCCAAGGAGACCTTTTCTTCATCCGTGCATCTGAGCACAGTGAATGCTTTCTCCAGTTGCTCGATCCACGAGGCAGCTACCTAGGTCCTCCAGTGCCATCAAACTTCGAGGGTTGTAGCTTCAGAAACTGCTCTACGATATGATGAGTCTGACGTCCTCCATTTCCATGCCCATTGCCCCCATGGGCTCCACTAGCAGCAGCCAAGGCGGCCTCAGCTGCTTGGGCAACGGTGGCAGCTCTCTCAGCAGCTTGCCTACCCATCAAATTGCTAACCTCCGTCAGCACCCTCATCATCTCCTCAATTCGAGGGTCTCCTTCAGGTGCAGGTACCTTGAACTCGATGCACCAGCACTGGGTCTTCTGCCCCTATTGCTCATCCTACTAGTCCTCTCTCACTAAAGTCAAACGAAATTCCATTCAGGAATTTGAAATCCTATAACTAACAATCAAGCTTTCGCCTACTGTCGCGTCTACTGACATGAACATGCATGAAAAGTTCGCTGCAGCTTTTAAATGCAATTAGACTCGGAAGACACCTAGACTCACCCTGACGATGCCCAACCCAGGCCACTCTGTTCGCCACCCAACTAGAAGCCTGTCGGGAGCCGCTCCTTGATCGGGTCTCTGCCCCGGCGACCACTCCCTGCCCTCCTATTCTTGGTGCGAACAGTTGTCCTAAGTTACCACAGCCAGAGAGAAAAATTCTCTCTGGCTGTGGGTAACTTAGGACAACTGTTCGCACAAGAAATAAGGAGGGCAGGGAGTGGTCGCCGGGGCAGAGACCGATCAAGGAGCGGCTCCCGACAGGCTTCTAGTTGAGGTGGCGAACAGAGTGGCCTGGGTTGGGCATCGTCAGGGTGAGTCTAGGTGTCTTCCGAGTCTAATTGCATTTAAAAGCTGCAGCGAACTTTTCATGCATGTTCATGTCAGTAGACGCGACAGTAGGCGAAAGCTTGATGTTAGTTATAGGATTTCAAATTCCTGAATGGAATTTCGTTGACTTTAGGTGAGAGAGGACTAGTAGGATGAGCAATAGGGGCAGAAGACCCAGTGCTGGTGCATCGAGTTCAAGGGTACTGCACCTGAAGGAGACCCTCGAATTGAGGAGATGATGAGGGTGCTGACGGAGGTTAGCAATTTGATGGGTAGGCAAGCTGCTGAGAGAGCTGCCACCGTTGCCCAAGCAGCTGAGGCCGCCTTGGCTGCTGCTAGTGGAGCCATGGGGCAATGGGCATGGAAATGGAGGACGTCAGACTCATCATATCGTAGAGCAGTTCTGAAGCTACAACCCTCGAAGTTTGATGGCACTGGAGGACCTGAGGTAGCTGCCTCGTGGATCGAGCAATGGAGAAAGCATTCACTGTGCTCAGATGCACGGATGAAGAAAAGGTCTCCTTGGCGACCTATCAGCTCCAGAACACTGCAGACGACTGGTGGAAGGCCACCCGAGGACGAGTCTTTCCTGATGGCATGAGGCCAAACTAGGCTGCCTTCTGCGCAGCGTTCAATGGAAAATACTTTCCGAAGCAGCCCAGGAGAGAAAGATGGAGGAGTTATCAGACTTTGCCAAGGATCATTGACTGTGGATCAATACGAGGGTGAATTCGCTAGGTTGTCAAAGTTGCTCGAAGGCTGATGAGGATCCGTGGGACAAGGCCAGAAGGTTCAGAGAAGGACTGAGGCCTGAGCTGAAGAGCATGCTGATCGCCACAGGGCTGAGGGACTACAACGAAATGTACGAGAGGGCCCTGACAATCGAGCGAGACCTACAGGAGAAGGCTGCCGCATCTGGATCGCGGTTTATGCCTGGAAGGGACAACAGAAATTTCGGCAAGAGGCCGATGAGAGACACCCGCAGGTTCGTCCCACCTGCGAGAAGAACTTTGGGAAAGCCTTCACACCCCGGGAGTCAGAACTGCCGTGACTATGGCAGGAGACATGGGAACAACCCTTGCCCGAAGAAGACTGGAGGATGTTTTGGCTGCGGACAGTTGGGACACCTCTGGAGGAACTGCCCGAAGAATGTTCCAAGACCGCAGTTCCAACCGCAGCAGCAGCAGGCTGTGGCCGCTCCGCAAGGAATTCTGAACCATCCACCTGCTCAGGGACGAGTCTATGCAGTGGCGCGCAAAGATGCTGAGAATGCGCCAGGGGTGATTACAGGTACCGTTTCTCTCTGTGGTCATACCGCCTATGCCTTGTTTGATCCTGGTGCATCCCATTCATTTGTATCTGCACGTTTGCTGAGTTGGCTGGGTTAGATGTCAAACTATTGGATGTTGTGTTGCATGTGGCCACCCCGTTGAAAGATAGGGTAATGTTATGTTAGGATGTAAGGGGTGTAAGGTAGCCTTGGATGATAGGACTGAAGAAATAGATCTGGCCGTACTGCCCATGTATGATTTCGACGTAATTGTCGGCATGGATTGGTTAGTTAAACATGGGCAGTCATTGACTGCAGTAGGAGTATAATAAAGCTGAATCCAGTAGATGGCCCTGAGTATGAATTTAAGGGGAACCGAGGTGGGACCTCAATTCCTTGGATTTCGGCCCTAGAAGCGACCAAGTTGATGGACCAAGGTTGCCTAGGATTCTTGGCGTCAGTGACAGATTCGTCTGTTCAAGAGGTGAAATTGGAAGATGTACCTGTAGTAAGAGACTACCCAAATGTATTCCCTCAAGAGTTGCCTGGCTTGCCACCAGAGCGTGAAGTAGAATTTGTAATTGAGTTGGCACCTGGCACTGAGCCAATCTCAAAGGCACCGTATAGAATGGCACTGTCTGAGCTGAAGGAGTTGAAGGTGCAGATGCAAAAACTGCTGGATAAAGGATTTATCCACCCCAGTGCTTCACCATGGGGAGCTCCAGTGCTATTCATTAAGAAGAAGGATGGCTCGTTGAGGCTATGTATAGACTACCGACAGCTGAATCAAGTGACAATTAAGAACAAGTACCCACTGCCAAGGATCGATGATCTATTTGATCAGCTGGAAGGAGCGTGCGTGTTCTCCAAGATAGACCTGAGGACAGGCTATCACAGTTAAGGATAAGAAGGAGGACGTACCGAAGACCGCCTTTAGGACAAGATATGGGCATTACGAGTTCACCGTCATGCCGTTTGGATTGACGAATGCCCCAGCCGCATTTATGGATATGATGAACAGAGTGTTCAAGGTGTTTTGGATCGATTCGTGATAGTCTTCATCGACGACATCTTGGTGTACTCGAAGAACCCTGAAGACCACAAAGAACACCTGAGGATTGTCCTACAGACATTAAGGGAGCATTCCCTGTACGCCAAATTCAGCAAGTGTGAGTTTTGGCTCAATAGAGTGGCGTTCCTTGGACATATAGTGTCTGGGGAAGGGATATGGTAGATCCAGCAAAGATCGAAGCTGTGGAGAAATGGCCGAGGCCAACGACCGTGACTGAGGTGCGAAGCTTTCTTGGATTGGCTGGATATTACAGACGCTTCGTGGAAAGGTTCTCCGCGATAGCCGCTCCAATGACAAGATTGTTGAAGAAGGAGTCGAAGTTTGAATGGACTGCGAAATGCGAGGAAAGTTTTCAAGAGCTAAAGGATCGACTAACTTCCGCGCCAGTGTTGACCATCCCATCCGGACCTGGAGGATTTGAGATTTACAGCGATGCTTCGCTAAGAGGTCTGGGATGCGTCTTGATGCAGCATGACGAGTAGAGGCATATGCGTCTCGACAGCTGAGGGCGCACGAGATGAATTACCCGACGCATGACTGGAATTGGCCGCGGATCGTATTCGCACTGAAGATTTGGAGGCATTATCTGGTGGGAGAGAAATTTCAGATCTACACGGATCACCAGAGCCTGAAGTATTTGTTCTCACAGAAGAAGCTGAACATGAGGTAGCGTCGATGGATGGAGTTGCTGAAGGACTACGATTGCGATATCTTGTACCATCCAGGAAAGGCGAATAAGGTGGCAGATGCTTTGAGCCGAAAGTCGAGCATCGCTCATATGATGGTTAAGGAATGGACACTGTTGGAAGAAATTAGAGACTCTGAGTTCAAGATAGAGGTAGGAAGCCTCTCAAGCTTGATGGCCACACTGCAGATTGAACCCGAGATTCAATTAAGGATTAAAGAGTTGCAGTCTACGGACCCTGATATCCAGAAGATCGTGGCGATGGATGTCGAAGAGAGGAAAGACAAGTTCAGAGTGACTGAAGACGGAATATTGAAGTTAAAGGACGCTGTGTGTGCCAAACGACGAAGAGCTGAAAGAAAGGATCTTGGCTGAGGCTCACAAGAGTAATTATAGTATTTGTCACGCCCCGAACCTAATCGAGCTCTGTCACGCCCCGAACCCGATCGAGCTCGAGACATCCCTCGTAACTCAGTCAAAACCCCTGCGTGCGCCTGGCCTACGGATCAAGCGACGATCCAGGATGCTCGTCGCGGCCAGACGACGATAACGCACACGACAAAAACCTGAAACCTGCAGAAGTGTGCCTTCTATGCATACATACATACACAAGATAATGGGGTAGTGCGTGTCAAGAGTAATACACAATACAGCATCATATCATATATATAAGAGCGTTAGGTACAGACCCCAAAAAGAAACTCATACTATGGTCAAGTGACCCTACGCTCTGACGTCCTAACTCGACACCAGGTGACGTCACTCCAGCGGCTCCTCCTTTAGGTCGTAGTCTGCCCAAGGGTCGTCCTCCTCCTCTGGATCTGACTTCATAGCCTCGCCCTCGTCATGGCCATCGACCTCCATGCGGCCCGGGGATGGTAGCTCTACCAAAGGGTCTGGATCTACCACTTCTCCTCCATAGGTAGCAGAATGGAGAAGACCAGGATCCTCCTCCATAGGGATGGGGGCATCGCGGTGAGGTCCCTCAAAACCAAATAGGCCCTCTCTCATCCAAGCCTCGAACCTATGGGGTACAAAATGTGGCTCACCCTGATCTACCCAAATGGTAGGCAGCCGTCGCTCCCAGAGAACAGCGTCCTCATCCACATGCTGGGTGATCTCGGTCTCTATCTGCGCAGGCAGTCCAAAAAGTACAGGGGGCTCGGCCATCACTGTCGACCTGGATCTGAAAAGGAGGCAACCACAGCCAGTGAGTCGGAGACTCAGCAAGCTCACCACTAAACCTAGCGTAGGATAGGGTATGCAAATGGGGTCGGTCCTATCCAATGGGCTAAGGTCTCGGTCGGCTAATTCGAGTAAACTCCCTACCTCGATAGCAGTACTACACCCCCAAAAAGGTGGGAACAACCAGGCTACACATGTACATATATATATCATGCATAAAACATATGGACGGCAGTCAGAATCAATGACAGCACACGCAAATGCCAGTCCAATGCATGATTCAGTCTGCCTCAGACGATCCCAGCGGATCCTTTCCACTTATCGCTCCATTTCCTATCAGGGCCCATCCAATAGTGCCACTCGGCAAATATCACAACTGCGTTCATTACGCCTTACGTTGGTCACCATTATCTCTCCAATTCCCCGCGTCAAGACGCCTCTGGGGCTCATCCAACATGTCACACTCCAGGTGACTCATGCCATGCTCACAATTCAGAATGTGCAGACAGATACACGATGCATTGATCACAGAGCAGGCAATTTCATGGATCTCACAAGCCACAGGCAGAACAGCATAACAATCTGATAATAAATCGACAACCCACGCTCATCGGGTTATGCCACAAACAACCCGGTACTCTGCCCAGAATTCCACAGTTCACTGAGTTCGACTCGGGATCCTCACATGATCATGGCCCTATTGTTCTCAGTCTCAGAATGGCCCATCAGACTAGTCAGGCCTATCAAAGTATAAGGCCCATTAAGGTAAGTCGGCCCATTACGATGTGTTGAGCCCATTAAGCCAGGTTGGGCCCATTAGTTAAGTCAGGCCCATTAAGAATCAAGGCCCAATAAGGTGGGTTAGGTCCAATAGGGTGAGTTGGGCCTATTAATCATGTTGGGCCCATTTGGGTTTCAAGGCCCATTAGCCTTTCATGAGCCCATGATTCAATCGCAAGTGGTTAATTAATTTGAGG
>JAGVVM010012087.1:0-16767 GCA_019149425.1 Psidium friedrichsthalianum
TCCCAAACACAAAGCCCAGAAAAGAGTTGTTTGGTCATGAAACTACACTTCTTCCGATTAATAAATAACTGGTTCAGCTGCCAAGGTTTGCAAAACCTCTCTTAAGTGCTCCATGTGCTGCCGATTATCTGAACTATAAATAAGAATATCATCAAAGAAAACACTACAAATTTGCCAATAAAAGTTTGAGAACCTGAGTCATCAAACGCATGAAAGTGCTAGGTGCGTTAGTAAGCCCAAATGGCATAACAAGCCACTCATACAAACCGGCACTTGTTTAAAAGCGGTCTTCCACTCATCACCAGGGCGGATGCGAACTTGATGGTATCCGCTACGTAAATCGATCTTTGTAAAGACTCTCGACCCAGCAAGTCTGTCAAGCATATCATCAAGTCGAGGAATTGGAAACCTATATTTGACAGTAATTCTGTTGATGGCGCGGCTATCCACACACATTCGCATACTACCATCTTTCTTTGGTGTGAGAAGTGCAGGAACAGCGCAAGGGCTTTTTGCTCTCACGCAGGAAACCCTTCCGAAGGAGCTCTCCCACTTGTTCTTGCAGAATCTGGTTCTCCTTTGGATTCATCCGGTAATGCGGTAAATTAGGAAGACTGGCACCCGGAAGTAAATCAATTTCATGCTGAATATCCCTCAAAGGAGGTAATCCATCAGGTAATTCCTCTGGCATAACATCACTGAATGCTTTCAACAAGGGTTTAAGCACATCAGGTATGTGAACAACAGTTTGGTGATCCCCTTTCTCCACAATCATATACATTCCTTCACGTTTACGCACATTCAACATAATATCAGCACCCTGCTTCTTTGAAACTTGAGGATTATTATTCTTTGGTTTCAAAGTAATCTTACCCTTTTCCAAATAAAAGAATACGTATTCTCTCTAGCCCGGTGAGTGATATCAACGTCATACTGCCATGGTCGCCCTAACAATACATGGCATGCATCCATCTCCACAACATCACACGTAATAACATCTTGATATGATTTTCCAATCGAAATAGGCAAATGACAAATCTGATTTACCTTTAACTCTGGCCCCTTACGAATCCAGCCAATCGTATAGGGCGTGGGATGCGGTTCTGTCTTCAACTGCAAGTAGTCTACCAAGGCCTTCGAAACTATGTTTTCGCAACTACCGCTATCAATAATGAGATCACATACCTTGCCGTTGACGGTGCAGCGAGCACGGAAAAGTTGATTTCGCTGGGTGTCCTCGATCCGCGGGGCAAGTAGTAGGCGTCGGACGACACAGTTAACTTGCTCGCCCACTTCATCGTCCACTTCTTCCTCTTCCACCCAATCTTCTTCATAATCGTCTCCATCATGCTCAACTACATTAGCCATCCTCCGCCGTGGACAATCGCTAGAACGATGGCCCAATTCGTTGCATTTGTAACACTTAATTGGTTGGGCTTAGCATAAGATTCTGTGCATTCTGATTAGGAGTGCGACTGTTTGTCGCGGTTGGCTCCTTGGACCCTCCTGCAGTATTTCCTGATCTCCGGTTCGTTTCATCAAATTGCTGTGTCAAGGAACTCGCGACTTCAGATTGCTTTCCTTTTCCGAACGATCCACGACCCAAGTAGCTATTACCTCGAGTATTAGATCCAGTCCTCTCCAATTGCATCTCAATCTTTCGTGCCATCTCCTGAGCATCCTCAACAGAAAACAACCGATGCAAGGAAACTCGATCTTGAATGTTAAGTCGTAAACCATTGACATACCTAGCAGTCTGTTGTCCCTCCGATTCATCAAGGTTATTACGAGCAGATAATCGAAGAAACTCCTCTGTATAAGCCTGGACGGATCGATTCATCTGCCTGCAATTCTGAAATTGCTGGAATAATAATTGTTCATAATCAGTCGGAAGGAACCTAGTCTTCAACATCTGCTTCATCCGATCCCATGTTCGGATTGGTGCCTTTCCTTGACGGCGTCGAGTTAGTTGAGTCTGCTCCCACCAAGCCGAAGCACCACCCTTCAACTTGTATGCCACGAACTTCACTTGGCGGTCCTCTTCGATCTCCATAGCATCGAAAAATTTTTCGACCTCCCAAAGCCAATCCATAAATTCTTCAATGTCTAAATTGCCATTAAAGGTAGGAAGGTCTACCTTCAATTGATACTGCTCAGGATTTCGTCGATAACCTCCATGACGACGAGCCCCATGAACATGCTCATCCTGGAACCCCCTATTTCGGCGACCCCCACGAATTGGCATGTCCTGGAAGTCCTCTTCATCTTCGTCTTCAGTATCCTCGACATAGTTGGGACGCCTACGTCGGGGATTTCCTCCACGCTCCATGGCAACTTCGGGATCACGAACGACAGGAATTCGCTCGGCTGGAAGAATACCAGGTGCCTGGTTTGTGGTCAAGCGCTGTATAGCCTCAAGGATCTCTTGAAACTTCCGATCGGTTTGACTCACGAATTGATTGAATTCAACCCGCGTAATAGGCTCGTTTCCACGGCCCTCCGTTGCGGGAAGATTGACATTCACGTTATTCACCATCGTCACAGGAGAAACCTGCTCTGATACCAAATGACGCAGCGAAAAGAAAAAAAAACAACTTCCAAGGAGAAATTCTGATTTTTTTAATTGCCAGATAATCTGATTACAAAAACGGACATCCTTTTATAGTGAAAGGACTCCTTAAGGAAGTAGCATAACTAAAGATAATATTATCAAATCCATATCTAATCAAATCAAGGAAATTAAATCAAGGAAATTCAAATCGAATAATGCTATTAAACGGAATATTCTAAATTGTCTAAATCAATGGACTTTCCCAAACTTCCGACGATCGTAATCTTCAAGATAATTAAGCGCCAGCTGTTCTACATCACTTGCTCATCGTTCTTGATCTCTACGAGCTCGCGGTCTTCACCAGGAGTCTCGAACCACATTCTCTTCAAACAAAAGCCGAAACCTTTCACGTCAGCAATCAATCCTTTATATGTCAGTGAATCAGGGGTGATCTCTTCGTGTTCCCTCTTTACTCCACCAACAAACTCAAAGCCCTCACTGGACTTCTTTACTCCAAGGTGGAATCGGATTGTGAAGGGACGTTCCATCTGTAATGTAGTAAGTTCAACGTAAGAGCCAAACAACATAAGTGTCTGATGTATATTAAACCTGTTTGAGCACTTACCCGAAATCCAATACGGTATAGAGATCATCATTCATGTATAGACAAATCTAGAATTCAATACGCAAATGTCCAGGGAAATATCAGTAATACATATTTGATTATTCTTTCACTAAAGTTTGAACTTTTGATAAGTATGTGATGTAAATTTAAATTAGACATCAAATAAGTTAGATAATTATCTACCTAGGAGTACTTTCTCATGACAGATCCTCTGCTTTAAGCGAAAAAAAATAAAAGGTGAAATATTAGCCGATCTAAATAACACTTTCCAGTAGTGATTTTTCCACTCTTAATTTCAAGATTGTAACTATTCACTTTCTCACTGACCATCAGATCAGGGATATATCAGATCGCTTCTGGAACATTTTCTTCGTTCTGCTATAGTTACTATTAATGGGGTCAATGGAAAATTTGCAAAAGGCAATCGTTTTTAAATATTGTAGTGCTAACATTTAGCTTGACTAATTTCTGTTGATACCCATCTACCACGTACTTCAAATATTCATCCACATCTTGACTGGTGTTGCTCCTAAGATTACTTTGTATCTTGACATGTTTATCCTGCTAACAATGAAAAACTTTAGTCAAAGTATCTGAAACTTGAAGGTGGAAGGAAAAGCAACCGTCAAGAAGTGGGGAAGAAGTACTTATTAAAACAATAATAGTACTCTGACCAAAAAAAGAAACATCTACTTCATGGTTTATGAAGTTAAGAAAATAGAGAATGATGCATCGTTAATAAAATTAGTTAAGAATATTTGGCTAATAAAAATGAGTCAATCCATTTTAGGAAAGTTTCATAGTATGTAACTTTTTATAATTTATGTAGTTTTATTGGATTATATCATCCAACTGAACTTAGAAAAAAAAATTTGATTTTCAAACTTGTGCATTCCCACATGTCAAATGTATATTGATGAAGATGTCGCACCTTGTTTGATGTGTCTAGAAGAATCTCCTCTCTGTAATGCTTCCAAGAGATTCCAAATGGGTGGCTTTGATTAGAATCTCTAGTAAAGTATCCACAGCCCTGTATATGGACGAGGCAATCATCTGGTATTTTTGTGCAAGATACATCAATCAATCTTCTCAATGATGTACACTCCTGTACATCCAATGTTTTCAAAGACTCTAGCTCGTGAAGGTCCTCAACATAGATAAGTACATGACACCGTTGGATCACCAATTCCTCTAGGTTCTTCGAGTATGATAACCCGCCTATTCTTCTCAGAGATTTGCATCCAATAACGCAGAAGGATTCCAATGATTTCGACAGACCCACAATTTCTATCTCCACTAGCTCTGGACAATCTGACACGTACGCTTGCCTTAGCTTCTTTAATGACAAAGGAATGGATAATCTCTGAAGTAGTTTACAACCATCAACAGTTAAGTTCTCCAAACTTGGAAGTCCATCAAGTGGAATATCTTCCACTTCACCATGATAGAACTCCAAAGTGGACAGATTTCTCAATCTCAGGTAGGAGGGAAGTAATTTTGCCCACCTGATGCTGAGGGATGGTAACTTCAATCTCAGCAGAGAGGATGGAAGCTGCACGAGAGTTTCTAGGTCTAGGCCAGAGAAAGCAAACTCTTCCAGATGAGAAAGAGAAACCAACTCTGAAGGTGCAGGGACGTTGAGCAGATGTAAATCTAAAATTTTCAGTTTAGATAACCTCCCAATCCAACTTAAGTTGCATCCGGTGCTTAGGTTTGATTTCCCCGTATCACTAGAGCCATCACTTAGTTGCAGTTCAACCAAATTAGTAAGGATCGACAGATTAGGGACTGAGAGCAACGATTTAGATTCAAGAAGTAGACTGGTCAAGCTTGTGGGAAGCTCAGGCAACCCTCGAATCATATGACAACCTCTTAGATTTAGTGTTTGGAGGTGATGAAGCATGTTGATTGTCCTTGGAATTCCATTGATACGGGTGTCCATTAAATTAATGATTTTTAAAGATGACAATTCTTCAATTCCGAGGGGAACTTCACCTTTCATTTCAAAATGCCCAGAGAGATCCAGTTCTTCAAGATTTTTCAACATGCTAATCCCACTAGGTAACTTGCAAGCATCATGCACCGGATAATATGATCCTTTTTTTGATAACCGCAATATGCGTAATGATTTCAACTCTCCAATGAAGTTTGGAAGTTCCCTTATCCTCGTATGTGTAAGAAGAAGATATTCAAGTTTCACTAGTCCTTGGATGGAGTTCGGAAGTCCGGCAATGCCCGTATGTGATAAGTTTAACTCTCTCAATGAGGTTAAATTCCCAAGTGAGCCTGGAAGTTCTCTCAATCCGAAGCATCCCACTAATGACAAGTGCTCAAGCTTCACTAGTGCCCCCACTTCTTTAGGCAAATCTATAAGATCCATACACCATTCAATCTCTAACTCAATCAACGACTGTAGATGTCCAATGAAGCTTTCAATTTTCTTTAGCCTGTTGCAGTGTGCAAGCGTCAATCTCTCTAAATGCAAGCATTTTGAGAAGTCTGGGATTTTCGTTATGCCATCACACCCAATAAGAGATAGAACTTTCAAATTTTGTGCCATCTGTGAAAATGGATGGCATATCAATTGTAAGAACTATTGTAGACTACCCTTATGACTATTAGACAAGAATTTAAAAATGTAACATACCTTGATCAAGTCCCATGCTTTTGAATTATCCGGGAAGCCATTCTTGTCAAGTTTAAAAACCATAAGATGCTCCAAATACATATTGTCTGCCCTAAAATCCTGATGAGGGGAATGCCAAGAAATCCATCTTAACTTTGAACGACACTTTGCAAAGTCCCCAACATAATTTCCATTGCGTAACTTGAGGAATCTTAGGTTTGGTAACCTTTCCAACTCATCATTTGTAATCTCTACGGATTCATCGAGTCCATCTATGTCAAGTGCTTGAACCTTGTCCTTCCTCTGCAAGTGAAAATTTGAAGAAGTTTATCAACTTCCAACTGCTAAGTTTTACAACTCAAATGGGCAAGAAATAAATTATGAAGATCATAAACACAAAAGGAATCCTTAAACCCATGATATACAACTTGTATTTGAAAATGGGAAGTTCTTAATTACCTCATTGGTTTTTATGATTTCTGTGGCCTCTTTTGCAATCCACAACCTACTCCGCTTTCCGAGATCACTTGGACTTTCTTGACGAACAATTTGCCTTCCTAGGTCTATTAGTAAATCATGCATCCAGAAATTATCGTCGTCTAGTATCTTTATCAAGCACCTGCTAGTAAGAACATCAATTCCTCTTTGAGGGTAAAATTGACAACCTCCCCACATGTAAATTGGATTGGCCTTATTCTCATTGAAAAAGAAGCATGCGATATCGAGGAAAATTTGTTGTTGATATTCATCAAGGTCATCATAGCTAATCCTCAATTTCCGTATAATCTCTTCCTCAGGTACATCTCTTAACCTAACCAATGTCTCTTCCCAAAATGCTTTGGTTTTCTGATTAAGTAATGAACCTACCACTTCGATAGCCAAAGGAAGCCCTCCCATGCTTGAGACGATATCACTTGAAAGCCCATGATAATCATCTAAAGGAAAGTCTCTACCAAAGGCATGCCGACAAAAAAGCTGAAGTGCAAGACCATCATCCATCTTTAGCATCTCATATGGTATAATTTTACCATTAAAGCCCTCACTTTGCAGAATAGTTGTGTTTCTCGTAGTAATAATTAGCCTAGATCCTGAATGTAATGAATGATTTCCTATTAGTTTCTTAATGTGCTCTCTATTTTCAATATCATCCAAAACTACAAGCACCTTCTTAGTGCGAAGTGTTTCTTCAATCCTCCTCATTCCTTGTTCACTATCCTCGATTTTTTCTGCAAACCCAGAACCAACAATGTCGGACAGTACTTTCCTCTGCAACTGGATTAAGCCCTCCTTGGTTGACACACTTTCTCGAACGTCATCAAGGAAGCTGCAACACTTTCCAAAGTGAGAAGATAGTTGATTGAAAATGACCTTGGCAACAGTCGTTTTACCGATACCACCCATTCCATAAATTCCAATGAGCCGCACAACATGATCGTTGACATCTAATAATTCTGTCAAGTCTCTAATCCGATCATCAAGTCCGACTAAATGCTTAGTCACTAATTTTTGTTTGGTCTTCAGCTTCTCCAAAACCTTTTCAACAACCAATTTGACAATTGCTGCTTGGCTGCCATGTATAATAGTGCTTTCGTTAGTTGACTAGATTAATTTCATATCCACGCATCACACGTGGGATGTCTAAATTTGAACTTGAAAAGATTGAAGTACATCACTAACAAAATCTAAATACACCGAATAACCATTAAAGCCTGATTTAGTAGGATCCACCTGATATGTTTTTACTACATGATTAAGAGAAATTTCTGAAGACTACAGTATTGGCTTGCCCGATTGCCAAAATTACCAAATGGCTACTATATTGTACAATAGCAAAATTTCAGTATTCATAGCTAAGCCTAGAAAAAGTTTCAGCACTCATAAGAGGAGAGTCATGAAACATGATAATATAGACAAATGCGACGCCGTTCATTGAACACTACAGTTTGGTGAAGAAAAATACAATCCCGACCTGTAACTATTTCCCAGGCTCCAGCAGTGTAGGTGTTGTTAACATTTATATTCCTTAAACTTATGCATGTAATTCGTCTATGGATCTGGTTATGTAATTTACAATGGCGTTTAAAGAGCCGTGTAACATTAATATTTGCTCAAAATAGACGATTAAGAGACCCAAATCCCATGGGGTTAATATGGTGGTTAAGGAATGAAGATGTGTATGAAATAGGCGTGCAACTAGGCGCACAACGCAGGTTCGATTCTCCATGCCATCAAGTGAAAACATTCCTATGTTGGGGCCACCTATTTAGGCTTTGGCTTGCACCTTACCTGGTCCATAAGTTATAGTTTCAGGATTTACCTATCCAAAGTGGACTTCCCTGTCAATATAAAAATTAAACGAAGAGACCTTAACAACTTGCTTTCCAATAACACCATCTTCTGGTTAAAAATCCAAGATTCTCAAGCGGCATCCCAAAATCATGAGAGATGGACAACTCTAAAAGTTGTGCAAAGACAGCGCATTTACCATATTTTAGATTCAAATTTATCAATTGACAGACAAACTATGTGATGTTATTGATGAACCATGATAAGCATATTAAGTTTCTAACATAAATGCCGTGCATGAGAGCTTGCCGGTCATTCTTTACATGTTCTCAGGATGCTCTCACTTCTATTGAATATTTGTGGAGCTCGGGTTAAAATTTTTGTCATGCAAAGTGTGTGTGCGTGTGTGTACTGGTCAAAATGCAAATTGTATATTTTGAAAAGTTAGAATGCAAAGCGAATTAAAGTTATTGACATCATCGGCGGGGAAGATGTTAAAAGCAGATGATATAAAGTTGAATGAGAGCAGCAATTGGAGATAGTTCTAGATGTTTTCCTATTAAAAATAAGAATAAAAGAAATAACTTGACAGGACAACGTTGCATCCCCAAAAAGAGATAAGAAGAAATTAGTTAAGGATCCTAAAAGAGTTTTACCTTTCGTCCTTCTTGACGTTCCATCCTTTGATTTCATCTACCTCTGCTAGAGTCTTTCTCCAAGCCTTGACTTCATCGGGAAACATGTTCGCATGTTCGAATAAAGCATGGCTATATCGTGGAGTCTTAAGTTTAACATCTTCTGGTTCCACATCGAGAAAAATAGGAAGGATACATTTTTTACCCTCTGACTTAGACACGTTGTCTACTATGTGCGTAAGCTCGCGAAGGCACCATTTACTAGAAGCGTAAGTTTGAGAGAAGATGGGTATATAGAGTATGGAGTTGTTGATAGCACGCAAAAGGTTCTCGCCAATCACTTCACCAACACAAAGTTCATCTTCATCTCTGAATACGAGGACTCCGGCATCTACCAAGCTATGATAGAGGAAGTCTGTGAATCCATGACGGGTATCCTCTCCTCTAAAATTGAGGAACACTTGGTACTCAGCTCCTAATGCTCGCGCAGCATCACTACTTGCTCCGGCCTCAGAGTTTGCCATAGCTAGGAAGATTATTATTTCCAGATATCTCTCTTCCCTAAAGAGAAAAAAGGTTGGTGCGTAGTGCTCTAAATAAGCAATGAGATTGAGATTGTGGATATGAACGAGGAAAGTGAGTGCCGATATCTAAAATACTTGGCCGGCTCACTTTAAAGTCAAATCTAGTAGTCTATTTCTCACCTAACGTTCTGCAATTTGCCACTTTAAAATGAAATTGAATAGTTTATTTCCCACCTAATGTTCTGCATTGGCAAGTAGATAGCTAGAAAGCACCAATACTCTCGAAAAGCTTCCGTAACACTTTTCGACATTTCGATACTCTTTGACATGCAATCAACATGTGATCAATACTCCAAACACGTTAGTGATATGTGTTAGTATCCTGACATGCGATTTCGACACGTAAGGGATCAATTTTAAGCATAATTTTAATAAATTAAGATAAATCAAAAAATATACATCTTGAGTCTACATGCTTGAGTCCAAATCCAGCCAATTCCAAAATTAACATACAATAGAAGACAGATAATTAGAATTCTAATAGAAAAAGAAGAAGAAACTCACCATATTTTTATATATACATGATAATTATGTACATATAAAAATATACATTTATTATAAATTTGTCCCAACGTATCGGAATATTTTTTTTCTTGATAAATGACATTTTAGCGCGTCATGTCGTGTTGTGTCGTGTCGTGTCGTGTTGTATGTTGTATTGGTGTAAGTACTACTTAGGTAAACAGCCGTAAAGATTTCTAAGACTTCTCAACAAGTTTGGAGATTTTTAAAGGCTTCTTGCGAGACCATAAAGGCCAATCAGAAGTTAGTTTTTGTTTTTTCTTTTCCCTTCCCGATAACGGCATTGGGATATAGAAATTGTGTTTATAATCTAAAAGTAAAGTCAGGATAAAAAAAAAAAACTTTAGAGAGGAAAAAGAAAAATTAGGAGGAGAAAGGGAAGTATGGTGCACTACAGTAAGACGGCCCAAATAGGAAAATGTTCCTGTGAGCAACATAGTTTATAGTCCAGTTCTTGTTAAAGACTCCAATAATCGATTATGATTAGTAGAGCACACGATTAGAAATTGAATCCTCAACACTCGTAAGCAAGGCATAGTAAGTTTTGGGGCACTACAAGCTTTATGGCACAATCAGTCGATCGCAGAAAAAGTAAAAATGTCATCTCTTCACAATCAAAGCAGATTAAAATCTGCATTGGGCTTCAAGATATCATCAAGAGTTAATCTACATTAGGCTTTGACATTTTGACCTGTTGCACATACCTTATTTTGGGAGGAAAGGTAACTCTCTCACCGACCGTGCGATTCGAGTTGTTTTTTTTTTTCCTAACCGGATCGATTCGAGTTGTGTGGATAGTATGAAATGGCATGCTCTTTTGATGCTCTCGCTAGTTCGGTATGTTCTACCTCCAGCAACCAATCTATTTATGCCAAACCATGTTCCCTGGCGATGACAGACTCGCCAAGATCCATACCTGGTGTGACTGTCAAAGCAATTTTACTATGTCATTTATGTTGAACAATGATTTTTGTGGAGAATCAGCGTTTTTAGCCTAGGTCTAATTATGAGGAACTGACTCCGATTGCTAAGCTAGGTAATACTGTGCATTAGGGGAGAGTAAACTGGATCGGACCAGCTGGTTTGATCCAATCCTTGAGGGGGGCGGTCCGGTCCACGATTTCCATGGTGGATAGGACCAGACCGGACCGCCCATAATATACACACACAATTAGAAAAAAAAATTCAAGAACTAGTTAGCCTAATTTCTTCATATTCTACTCAACACTCGCTCCTCTGCTCTCGTTCAACGTTTACGTCTTGCCTATCGTGCAATGCAGCCTCCAATAGTGCAGTCTCCGATCGTATTTTGTCTTGACTCAATCTGTGTTTTATCTTGACTATATTATGTAAGCCCGTTATTTTGTTCGCACTTGGATTCAGTGAAATACAAGTGTAATCCCATTTTGAGTTTGATTCTTTTCAACTTGAGGAGAATGACGTAGGAGCATAATCTTGTATCAGTTATTTTAAGTATTTTTCTACTTAATTTAGTCTTTTTTCATTATTTTAGGATTACAAATACTCATGTGATGGTTTTGTGATAGTCATATATATATATATATATATATAGGCTAGATGTTTGAGATTGAAAATTATTATTTTAGATCTAAGGTGAGAGCTAGCCTAGCTAGGTAGGGTGGAGGCTACCTCGCTCACGGCTAGCGAGGCCTTGGGCAAGGCAACCCTCACCAGTGGGTGGTGAGAGTTGCCGGGCCCTCGCCGGCCATAACAAAGAAAAAAAATAGAAATGAGAAAAATGAAAAGAAAAAAAGGGAAAAAATTAAATGATGAAAATGTCATTGGTCATGCTTTTCTTTGAAACAATGAAGGCAGCTCAGATCTTTATATAAAACAAGATCCACTTCATAACCTTATATGAAAAAATGAATACACATCGGGTTTTTATTTGGAATTTTTCTATAATGAGATGTGGGCAAGTGGTGCTTGTTTCAAAGAATTCGGAGTAAGGAAGATAACAATGCATTCTCACAAGGGGGCCAAAAACCATTTGTCCCAATGGTGTGGCTAGAATCGTCCTGCAGACGATGTCTTGACTCTGTCATGCCGTGTGCTATCCACGACCTTCAACAAAAATGCAAATTTCGACCAAAAACAAAAAAAACAAAAATGCAGTGAGTGCATCCAGTCAAATTCAAACGAACAATGGACGGATCCAATCCATGTCAAGCAAACGTTACAGTAAATAAACATGAACCCAAATGCCGAAAACATATGGATAAAGATACTAAAAGTGTCATAATTTTTGTACGGCGTCCATCGTAGTGTTATAAAAAAAAAATTCTAACACTTGAGCATCATAACTTCTAAAAAAACGTCCACTTTGAGTGCTATAATACCGAACTTGTGTAAATAGTCGAGGCGCGGAGGCAGGAATCAAATAGATAGGAAGTGAAGCTCTAAATCTTTCAATTGACCATCTGAGTGTCATAACCTTTTAAAAACGATCGCCCAAATATTGAAAATCCGAGGTGGCATGGCACTTGGGTGAACGTTTTTAAAAAATCATATCACTCAAGTGATCGATTGAAAATATATTGCACTCAAATGATTAGAATAAAAGTTATGACACTAAAATGAGTAATGTGTGAAAGTTATGACCATTTATAGTGTACTTTCCCCTAAAATACATAACTAAGCCAGAATGTTGTCTAATTGACACAAGCAGATGATACACCTCGTGTTTAGTGAACTACCCTTGAATGCTAATAAAAAAAATGGGGACGAATCCAATCCAACATGCTCAACATGTATGATACAAAATTCTATTTTGTAGTGATCGATCATCTAATGTTTCCAGGGAATCGGTTTTTAATGCATTATTGCAATCTTTAGTTAAATTTTGGCCCAAACAACCAATTTATTTGAGGGCAAAAGTTGAAAAGAATTGTATATAGTAGATGATTCTCTCCTCGGGTATGCTTGTACATTGAATAGAGTAGCTTGGGCAGGCCTAGCAATTCTTTTGGTATGTCATTACCGTTGTTAATTCGTGTTGACAACAATGTGAGTTTTCTTATGCACCCAAGGATGCTCAAATTATCTCTCAAAGATAAGCCTTTCATACAAGGTGAGATGTCATTCTTCTGAGTCTCTACACTGATGGCCCTAGAAGGCACTTACTAGCACGCATATATTCAAATAGACTTCATTCTTTAGGCACATCATAATCGTCGTTGTTGATACCTAAATAATCGTCTGAAAAGCACTTATGAATTTCATGAAAATTAGGGATCGGATTTGTTGACCATGGTAAATTTCACCCCTAAACATAAATACTGATATCACATATTTGAATTTGCATTGTTGACGCATTTCTCTGTATTTAGATTTTTAGAGACAATTTTGTTTAGAATAGCACGTGTGCATCGAATGAGACACAGATTCATATGTGTAGGTGTATTCAAATGGGCCCAACATATGAAAAAGAAAGAGGGCCTAAACTTAGTTAAATTTTCCAGACAAGCCCACATGAGCCAGGCCTTATTGAAATTCGGCCGTCCTTCTTTTTCCCTTGCTTGGCCGGAAGTTGCATGTACGGTGCATGTGGTGTTGTAAATCAGCTAAGTAAATAACTCAAGCAAAGATTTCAGTAAATACGTGATAGGAAAGTCATTTTAGGCCAAACTTGAGGACCAATAAAACATAAAAAGGCGGTATAATATTCAGGCACATAGCTTATATTTTTCATCCAAAAGGATATGTTTGGGAAGTTCCAAAAAAGTCAAGACATATTGCATAAGTACCAATTTAATCCTAAACATTTTAAATTGGATAATTTAGCTATGATCTTTTCACATTGTTACCAATTGAGTCCATAGTAGATCAAACATTGCTCATATAACTCCAAAACGTCATATGTGACATGACTAACCCTAACGTATTATAATTATTTTTTGATTTGTGAATACTTTTTTCAAATTTTTGTATTAATATTTTATTAATGTTTTCTTTTTTTCCCCCTTCTTTTCTCCTTTTCTTTCAATTTTTTTTTCCTCTTTTTTCTTATGTCCCTCTGCTAGTCACCAACCTCCATGATGATTGCCAGCAAGGGCGATCCACTCGGGCTCATGCCATCACCATAGGTCGGCAAGGCCTTGCCCAGCCCTTGCCAAGGCCAGAGAGGGGTGGCCTAGCCCAAATGGTGGTTGACCTTGCTAGCCTCTTGCAAGAGCTGGGCAGCGGTCCCCTCGTCGCCCTTGCCCAAGGCCAGTGAGGGTCGTCCTCACTATGACCAACAAAGGCAAGGTCCCTACCCTCAAACTGCAGCTAGCGGCTAGCAGAGGGAAATAGGGAAAAAGAAATAGAGAAAGGTGATAAAAGTAGAAAAGAAGGAAACAGAAAACAAAGAAAAGGATTAGCACCAGCTATACACATATTACAGTCGGAATCCACGTCAATAATTTCCGGCATAAATTGGCCGAACGAACCTAATTGGTACTAATGTAAATAATTTAAGACTAAATTTATGGAATTAAAAGGTTTAAGACTATATTGCTATCAATATAATAAGTTTAAGACTTTTTTATACTTTTTTCGGCTATATTAAGAGAGCCATAAATTTGGTAGTTTTATGAAATAATAAATCAATAATAAAAGGAAAGAAACCGTGAGTGGCTGGGGAGGTTAGATTGAGAACGCTCGTTGCAGCAAGGCAGACCAAGAGGAAGACAAAAGGAAAGGAAAGAAATGAAGGCTAAGGGATTCGATAAAGTTTGGGTTTATATTGGGGTGTTGGCATTTAAATTTTGGCTAATCATTTAAGATAAAATTGCATAAAAGTAGGGACTAACCTTAGTCCCTAACCAAAAAAATATTTAATTCATTTCATATAATTTTCATATACGATAGTATAATTTTCAACATTTGCATTACATTTTGCATTTAATCGGACCGCCAATGGTGAATAGACCAGAATTAATGTGTGGATTCAGCCAGTAAAACACAAAATTCTGCTATGGCATTAGAGGGACATGTTAGACTCGATATCAAATGTAAGTGAACCGCACCTTGACGATGCAATATAAGTCGATGATTCATCCATAATTACTTGACCCTTATTTTCTCTCTACTTGATTCTTTTATTTCAGATGTAACGGGAAGTCCATGATGATGCAGCGGCCTAATCTTAGGAGCAAAATGTATCATAAGAGATCTCTAATTAATAAGTACAGTTGGCATAATCTGATTATGTCTAATGCGCACAGTTGAAAAAAATAAGCTACTCCAAATGGATATAATAATACGAATTGATTGCGCCACGATGATCCTAGAATATTCAATTTTTCGGGTTTTCTTCCTCATATGTTCCTTGAATTCCACATTTAACAAGACCACAATATCGTTAACAAGTATCTCGAAAATACTTTACTAAGCAATTAATTGAAATTTTTTTTTATAATTTCATATGTATTGACTTTTCTCATGTTATCATGGATATTTTTTTTATTCAAAAGTCGAGAAATTATGTGGCTATTCTCCAATTATTCACTAAATAATGGCAAAAGGACATAGTTGGAAGGGAAATTCTAAATATAGTCAAAAGTATTTTTATTTTCTCAAATAAGACCCTAAAGTGGACCTTGTTGCGAGTAAGAACACGAAGTACCCTCATCGTTTGAAAGGCGCCTCGCCGAAGGGCATTTTTATCTTTTAATTTTTTTTTTAATTTTTTTCCCTTTTTCTATAATTTTCTTTTTCTTTTTCCTCTCCTCCTTCCCTGGCCATCGCCGGCCTTAGCAAGGGTTGCCCTCACCTATCAAGCAAGGGTCGCCCTTGCCTGAGTGGAGCGACAGTGACCCTGCCCAATCCGATGAGGGAAACCCTCGCTCTTCGCCTGGGTTGTTGCCCTCATCGGTTTCGACGGGGTTCCTTAACAAAGTGGCGAGGCAACCTCAACCGATGCACCTTTTTTTGATGGCTTAGGCGAGGGAAAGCCCTCACTCGCCTAGGTGAAGGGCTAGGTTTGCCCTTGCTTTATGCCAGGCCTAAGAAAGGGCAAGGAAGAGAAAATGAAAAAAAAATAGAAAACGAAAAAAATTAAAAAAGAAAGGATGAAAATGCCTTGTGATTCATGCACTCTTTAAATAATCAGATTCATCAAGCCTTATTTGAAATAAGAATCAATTGTCATGCTTTACTTGAGAACATGAGAATATTTTAGTTTTTATTTGAAATAAGACTACGTCGCTTGTGGTCAGTCATCAGCCATCTCGATTTGGCGCCAGAGGAGCAAACCATAATGGAAAAAAAAGAAAATATAAAAAAGAGAAAAGGAAAAAGAATAAATAACTCACATTCTAACAAGAAAAACGTAAAAAAAACGAAAAATAAAAAAGTTATTCATAGATGCATGGAGAATTTATTTAATTTTTTCATACCAAATAACAAAAAATATTTATTAAGTTTTTTCATATTTCCAACTGAATACCGAAAAATATAATCATTACCCTGAAATTACTTTTAAAAAATGTTTTTTTCGAAACGATCCATTTTTTCGCAATTGGTGGTCTCTATCGCAATGGGGGATCGTAATGACCCTAGGGTTTTCATCCCTGGTCCCAAGAACATAAGACGGCCGAGTTGATCAACAGCCGCATATCACAAGGACTTTGTTCCTAAACTCGCTTGCCTTCTCCACGAACGACAATTCCATCTCTAATCGCGATAGGGTTTTTTTTTTGTTTTCCCGCTGCGATGGCCGAACGAGCATTGATTCTCTTGCGAGACCCTCGGGATTCCCTACAATTCCGGCGACAGCTCCTCCTGCGATGCGCGGCACCGGGAGCCATCTACGTTTAAACATCCAAGATCCACTAGCAGCGGGATCCCAGTGGTCGGGAGTGAGTTTTCCTTGTCTTGTATGCTCCCTATGCTGTGATTCCATTTTTCCTAAGAGCTTTGTGAATTAACGCTTT
>JAGVVM010012088.1:0-14801 GCA_019149425.1 Psidium friedrichsthalianum
CGACCAAAATTTTTGGAATGTTTTTATTTTTAATTATTTTTTCCCAATTTCTTTTTTATTTTTCTATTCTTTGAGAAATTTTATATTATAAATTAATTATATTATGGCTGGTAAATAAAGTCCTGTTCGGCACTCAAAGTGCCGAAACAAAACCCTTGTTCGGCAATTTGGTGCCGAAGAAGCCCCCCTTTCGTATTTTCTCCGCCATGCAGACCCCAAATCGGTAAAAACGTCAAGTAAATTTTTTAACCTATTTTCGTAAAAAGCCCGAAAATACCTCCTCTCCTCTCTCTCTTGAACGGAGATTTGTTTGATTTTGCCGTGAAAACCCTGAACTTTTTGCTGTTTGCTGGTTGTTGCTCTAGGAGTTATGACTGAGCGGGCGACAAAAAATCCAAGTTCTCTCCCTCTCTGTTCATGCACGCGCATTGCAAAAAAATGATGAATTTAGGACTAAATCGATTCAGTGTCTACTTTTCTTTCCATTGGCGATCGATCTTCAAGCAGACGAAAATGCTAGTCATACTCAATTTGGGAGTTTGAAAAAGGGAGCACTGAGTATTTAGGCCAGAGGTTGAGCTCAAGAAGTTTCAAGCGGTTTTAGAACTATAGTTAGGACTTTAGCAAAGTTAATGCCCATTCGAGATTCTCTAGGAAACACTTAGGAATGCTCCTAAATATTGGAGTGTTGGCTATGTATCAATCTTACTTTATTTTTACAAATGACATCTCTATTTCCATGCTTTTCACAGATGTCTGTATCATCCAAATATTTGTCACAACATCTATTCAAGTTACAATTATCAAGCCAATTCTTATGCATTTATTTCGGTTGATGAAATTTTTATCTAGTTGATACAATGATTATTATATTAGATAAAAAGTTGAAGTAAAGAATCAAGAAATTTATAACACTGATGATGAGTAGTGAAAAGCAAGTGACAATCTCTGATTTGACCTCGATTTAGGTTTCATAAGCATCAATCGCGGGGCACCTAATGACGATTACCACGATGATCAGCTCGACCTACCCTACAAGACCGATGCAGGGTTCATAGATTCTGGAACAAACATGCAGGTGTCTTCCCAGGTGTTCCATCAACCCCACCGACTACAATCAAAGAATCTCAGGGCTTTCCCCAATGGAACAAGAAATTATTACAAATTGATGCCAGATGAAGGAAAGGGCAACACATATTTGGTCAGGGCTTCATTTTGGTATGGGAATTATGACGGCAAGAATCAAACCCTGGCATTTGACCTCCATATTGATGTTAATTACTGGAACACGGTGAACTCTTCATCTTGGATATACAAAGATATCATTTACACTCCTCCAAGAGATTATATACAAGTTTGCTTGGTGAATGCCGGCTCAGGAGTTCCATTCATATCAGCTCTCGAGTTGGGGTTACTGGATAACTCAATTTACCAGAATAATTCTGGTGCACTTGTAACCGACTAGAGATATAATTTAGGGAGCACAGACACATACAGGTGGTTTTCTTTGTATTTCCCATGATATTCAGACGTAAACCACATTCCTCGGTCTGTGAATGATGTGTTAGTGTATTCATGTTTTACTAAACACGTGTTTTCTGATTATGCAACTGCATGAACAGTAGAAAAAGTGCTGTAATTCCCGAACCATTTTGTGTCAGCTAGTTCATCATCTTGCACTTACATCATGATTATTTGACTGGTGTTGGCATTAATAGTCATCCATAAGATGTATATGATCGCATCTGGAACGATAAGACTTATGGTGAAGGTTGGTCGTCAGTTAGCAACACCACGGCCGTTTTGATAAGTACAAGCAATGATGCCTATAAAGTTCCGCCTGAAGTTTTGATGACCGCCACGCAAGTACAAAATGTCACTGATCCTTTGTTTCTGTTCTGGAACTCAAACAACTCCACCACCGTCTGGTACATATGCTTTCACTTTGCGGAATTGCAACTGCAAAAGGGCCAATTCAGAGAACTCGCAGTATATGTACAAGATAAATATGTGGACACTGTCGTGCTCGAGAACCTAAAGCCAGTGACCATAGCCTCATTGCCCATAAGTGGAGATGTTTTGAACTTAACTTTTCGTGCGACAGCCCACTCTAGTCTGCCACCTCTCCTCAATGCTGTTGAGTTTTTCACCGTGGCGCAGCTTCCAAATACACCAACTTTTCTTGATGACTGTATGTGTATATCTATGCTCTCACTTAAATTTTTGCCTGAATACTCTTTGATTTCCGTTTGATCATAGCTCTTTACATGGTGGTTTAGTCAATGCCATGGATCACATCAAGAAATTATATGGGGTGGTCAAAGCTAGCTGGCAAGGTGATCCACGTGTTCCTACACAGTACTCATAGAGTGAAATGAACTGTAGCTACGATAGTTCTCCAAGAATCGTCTCATTGTAAGTCCACAAAAACATATTTTCTCCGACAACATGCTGCATTGGAACTCCACAAGTCCCGAAAGATGAGTACGCTTTAATTGGTCAGCCTTTGAAAGTTCTAGTTCCATTTTTCCATGTTGTCAAACCTTATCCACAAAACAGTTGCTCCTTCAAAGTCAGTGCCTCGATCCTTCGCACTCGTTTGCCATTGCAACCGCTTTGTTGACAATTCAAAACCATGATCGAGCCTGGACGTAACGTCCATCTAATACCTCGATCGACAATCTAATAATTCTCTCCTTCAGCATATTTACCGATTAAATCCGGCCTATTGAGGCAAAAATATTTTTGAAATTCCAAAAAAAGGGAAAATTCTCAAAAAAATTCTCAAAAATTCTCAAAAATTCTCAAAATTAGGAAACGGATCGTTTTAACTGACAAATCCTATTTTTGATGATTTTGCTCTTCCAATCTTTTCAAAATGACGATTTGGCCTCCCATGGACAAATTGTCTCGGAAAAATTTCAAAAATCTCAAAAATTAGGAAACGGGTCGTTTTAACCGACCAATCCTATTTTTGGCTGTTTTGCCCTTCCAATTTTTTCAAAATGACGGTTTCGTCCCTTATGTACATATCGTCTAGGAAAAAATTTAGAAAAACCCAAAAAATTATGAAGTGGGTCATTTTGACCGACCAATCTTATTTTTGACAGTCTTCCCCTTTCAATCTTTTCAAAATGATAATTTTGTCCCTCATGGGCAAATTATCTCCAAAAAATCTAAAAAAATTTCAGAAAATCTCGAAGATTGGGGAACGGGCACATTTAACTAGCCAACTCTATTTTTGATGATTTGGGTTCCAAATCCCTTCAAAATTTACAATTTCGCCCTTCGAGCAAATTGTGTCCCAAAATGACGATGTTATCCCTGATGGGCAAATTGATTTCAAATCATCCAAAACTTCTGCTAAACTTTAATACATCCATTCTCTAAGCCAATAGGGCTTTATTAGTGATGTCATATATTGATTTGATGCGTTTTATCCGCATGCTTTTGATCCTTGATTTGCATACCTATCTTACTGATTGTGATTGATAGGTTAGTTATTTCTGTTTGCATGAACTCCTAAATTTTAGAATTCCCTCATTCCAATTCATCTGCATAAAATCATGGTTAGGAAAATCGCTTAACTTCGATATCGAAAGGGCGTCAATGGTAACATTGGCGTAACTAAGTCCCCAATCTCAAATTTCTAGTTTCGTTAGAGTCGTAAGGCTACTCCCACCGTCCGACGAGGTTTCTGATCTACCTTCCCCAAAGATAGGTGGCGACCTCAAAAGCATGTACACGTATACACATGTCACTCAACCACACTTAAGATCGAATCCAATAACCCACGCGATTTGACATGGGCTTAGGAGAGCCTGAGCTAAGCTCATTTTGAGAGGCAACTTGGCAATCCATCAGCCGATTTGAATCGAAGATCGAGTCACGACACTACTCCTCAAATTGCAAGGCATTGAGAAGGTGAATATCAATGATGCCAACCTCATCATCCTCCTATTCCCTTATTGTTCAAGTGCGTAAATGCGAAGAGGAGGGGAAGTGATTCGCCGTCCATCATCCATGCTCCCTTGACCGACTCCGAGCTAAATTAAATGCTTAGAATCTTTTTTCACTCAGCTAATCTTCCCTGGTATATTCTCTCTTTCTCTCTGTGTTAGATCATTTCTTGCTCATTTTTATGTTGCTGTTGTAATTGATAAGTTGTCATGATCTTGAATGATTCTTAAACTATATACTTCCCTCATGTTCAAATGAGGTTGTTCAAATTTCAATGGTGCCTTTTATACACGTTTCCATGTCTGCACTACCCCCAAACAATCTTAGGTCCTCATCTTGCGATTTTCACAAGATCGGTGTTGGCCAAGATCCATGGATCGTCTTGGTGGAACAGCTAATGCCACGGCAAGAGCGAAGAAAGAGGAAGGAGACCACAGCAATCCTTTAAATATTGAATTGTGTTTGGTATGTTTAAATCAAAGCGAGCTTACCAACCTGTAATAGTAGTTTACCTAGACATTAAGGGAGAAACGAAGGTAGCAAAGTAGTTTACAACCACCACGCCAACGACTGTCCGCCAAGCCCTTGCTACGTTTTAGCATGCATCATCAGATCCATGTTAGGGCAAACAAGGGAGTCTTGCTATCGACATATTCTTCTGGATATATATGAAAAGCCAAGAAGGAGAAAGCGTGGAAAAGGAAAATAAATGATATCAACAATAAGAAGAAGAAAAGTGGGACCCACAAGGGAAAAAAAGAGGAAACAAAATAAAAAAGATTTGATCAAATAAAATAAGGGGATCACGTTTCTTAGATTATAATTGAAGTAGTGGATCACACAAGGAATAATATCGTCAGAACATTAAAATAATGAGTGTTAAAACCAAAAGATAAGTGGAAAAAGCACCGCCCTTCTAAATATATATAAAATCAATTACGAAAAAACTAAATCATCAAATAAGGAATTTATAAGAGTTGCATAAGGATATTGCTCAGACAAAACAAGGAAAAATAAAAATATCACAAGATTTGCAATCTTTTTAAGAATGTGCAATGGAGAATATTCAAATTTTAAAATTAAAATTCATTAGAGATAAAATAGAACTATTAACTAACGTTTGTCCATGGATATGATACTTATAATACAAAAAATGAAGGATGTTTTGAAAAATGAGAAAAAAAAATATTAAAATGTTAAAATCATTTTATTTTATATAACAGTATAGACCACACAACAAAATATGAATTACAATGAGAAAATAGCAGATTTTTGGCATAACTCAATAATTTGACGCCGTAGTTTTTGTTTTTGTGGGGAAAAATAACACAAGCCCTGACCTGATGATCCTCTCTACTGTACCTGTCCGAAGCTTCCCTTGTCTTTTGAACTTCCGGGGTTTTGTGCTGACTTCTTCCTCGTAAAGATTCCATCTTTTTGATATTCTCTGGCTCCCTTCTCATGTAACGCAAGCATCAGAAATGAGAGCTTTGAGAACACTTTGCACCCACAAACACCTCCTCAATCCCACCACCAAACCCACATGCCTCGCGTTCTTCAAGCCCATCCAAAACCCCCATCCCTATCGCAGTATTCACTCCACAAATCACCGCCTTCTGTCGCAAAATCCCAGTCTTGCGTCCTTGTTCTCGAGTTCTCAGTCAAAGACGGGCGACACTACCCCCAGTGTTGACGACATCTACGACCCTGCGAGCCGCTGTGTCAGAAGCAGTGACAGAGAAGCGGGGTCGGGTCCTGAGAGTGGAGCAAGAAGTGGTGGTGGTGAAATTTCTGACAAAAGGAGGCATTTTGGAGGTGGAAGGAGTTCCTGTTCTGGTAGTAGTAAAAAGGGGACAACACGGAAGCAGTACACGGTGAAGAAAAAATGGCGGGGAGTGAGAAAGTGGGGGGTTTCGAGGAGTCGGATAATGTGGTGAGGACGTGGCAGCCGCGGCTGGATGGAGAGGTGCGGCCATTGCGGTTGACGGATGTGAATGGCGGGTTGAATCAGTCAGATAGGCGGATTCCTCTGTAAGTTTGTTCTGTTCTTGGAAATTAATACTGGTTAGTTTTGGACCCTATCCTCACCTGCTACAGAAAGAAAAATAGTTGAAGGAAGTTGTTGTTTAGTTATTTTTGTTGTCGTGTCTACACTTCACGTGATTTATTTCGCACAATCTTTCCAGGGGTTGGACCATAGAGTGTCGTGTGGTAATTTTGCAATTTCTATGAACTTTTGTTGAAATGATAGTATATTTATTTTAGTAATATAAGAGTGATGTTATGACTTTTAGTCCTGATGACAATCTGTTGTCCACCTAGATTGAAACCATTCATGCTGATTATTCTAACACATCAGTGCTTCTATTAATTATTTTTTGAAGACAAGCATGTGTCCCCCAAATTCGGTAGATTAAATTGTCTCTTGGATGCTTGATGTTTAGGGATGGACCCTTTGGAGAGGAGGTTTCGAGTGTGCTAGGTGGTGGTCTCGTGCCAGGTTTGACCTACTTTAGGGATGGACCCTTTTTTTTGCTGTACTAGAACTTGCACTTGAGATATACGGAAGTTTTGAAGAATTTTAATTGCATCAAAGCTATTGATTTTGCTGCATTGTGGCTCTAAAGGTTCCTTAATTTTGGTGGGAGGTAATCCTGGTGTTGGCAAGAGTACCCTTTTGCTGCAGGTAATGTACTTCAAGGATATGTTAAATATTCATAAAGTATGTGTAGTTCTCTTGTCTATTTCCCTGCCTAACCGTTGTGCTCTACCTTGTCCATCTCCTATATAATATTATTTTATTGGAAGATGGCTGCAAAGCTTGCTCAAGGACATGATCTTGGAAGATCGTCTTCAAGTATTATTTGTCTCTGGAGAAGAGTACATGGAGTTTTCATGTTAGCCTGCTGCTGGTCTTTGCTGTCATGCATATTCATTCTTCTTTGCCAGATCAAATTTGTTATTGCTTCTCGGGCGGTCTTTCTTGTTTGTAAAAATAGGCTATTCCACATTTTCTGTCTTAGGCTTTCTCTGGTTCGTACCATGTCATTTAGGCCATGAGACAATTTTACTCGAGGGGTGTTTGATAGAAAGCTACATCACATACTGAAGATATATATTTTATCTGATAGGCATCTGCTGCATGCGTTGCTTATCTTTTTTGTGGCCAACCTGTATATGACAATATCATATCACACGTATATATAACTTTTCCCCTTTTGAAGACTCTCTTTGATTTTGTGGTAGAGTGTTGAGCAAATTCGAAGCAGAGCTGATCGTCTTGGCATTACAACTGAAGAACTGTATTTGTACTCAAGCACTGATATTGAGGTGAGTGCAAAGTCAGGAATTTTGCATTGAGCAGTTATTTATACCTCTCAAATTGCTTTCACAGTTTTGTCCTGATTTTTCATTGGTATATTGGATTGGATCCTTGAGCTGCCATGAGGAACCTGATAGACCCAAAGTTCAATGGAGATGATAATTCCTTAGAAAACTATCGAAACACGTTCTTGTTAAAGGAACCTTCTTATGGGTTGTCTACATTCAAAAATTTCTCTCTGTTTGGATATAGAAAGTCCAGATCTGTTGCAAATTCAAGAGTGCCGATTATGCATTTGTTCTGTGTGAGGCCTGACATGCGTTTTATTTGGCAGGACATACTAAAAAAAGTTAAAGATCTTTCACCTCGAGCTTTGCTTGTCGATTCAATTCAGACAGTGTATCGAAAAGGAGTGGCTGGAAGTGCTGGAGGTCTCTCACAGGTAACATCTTTGCAATCTCCCCCCTTGCAAAGAGGGGAAACAGATCTAAGTTCAGCATATAGGTGATTTCAGCATATGTTGCCAATAGTTCTTTTGCCCATGGTTTTTCCACTTCTCTGGTGAGAATGGTCAGTAGTGCATGCGGTCATTGTTACATATTCAAGTGTGCTTTTCTGGACGAATCCTACCAATAAATGATTGCTTGATTTAGACTCTCCTTATTCATGTCCCAGGACATATATGTGATGGATCTTGAGATTGATGTGTGACAGGTGAAAGAATGTGCATTAGCATTGCATCGTCTTGCAAAGGAGATGAACATTCCTGTTATATTGGTATCCAACATCTTTTTGTCTCATTGTTTGTTTTCTACGTGGTAAAACACCTACAAATTTGGAGTGCTATCTCACATTATAACAATTACGTCAGCCAATTTTTCTTGGTGATATTCAAGTTGCTGTAGCAATCAATCTTTCTAGAAAGTTTTGCTTATGTGAGTCCCACCCTTGTTATTGTACGTTTCAGACTGGACATGTGACAAAATCTGAAGAAATAGCTGGTCCCAGAGTTTTGCAGCACATTGTGGATGTCATTTGAATCTGAAAGTTGGTACCTTTATCAACATATCGTTTAACTATGGATAGTGAATTTGCTGAAGCTATTGCATAATTGTAGCATCTCATTTTAGGTATTCCATAGTCATTTGGGCCTATTGGTATCCCTCTTGTTTCTTTGATTCCTGTTCTTTTGTTCTCGGAACAGAAAAAGAACAAAATATGTTTCGTAATGTTAGTTAATTTTTCTATTTTCAAGAACAGATCAATGACTAGAGAACAAATTTGGAACAGATACGAAGAAAAAAAAATCTACTTCTTTGTTTCTAGGAACATAATTAGAAAAAATCATTTCTGCTCAGAAATTATTTTCGAGAACTCAATTGTTACCAAACGTTCTTTTACTGTGGCTGAAGTTATTTGATTCCAACTTAGCAATTCAAGTTTCCTTCCCATAAGATGAGTCAATTAGTTGTGGTGATTTACGTGGCAACCTTCCCAAGGTGAATCACCAAGGGAAAGCTAATGGATCACTAGCGGCCACAAACGGTTACTCATCAATGAGGATGGTGTTGTCGCCTAAAAGGACATTCTCAAGCCCATACCAATCGCAATTTGTATTCGATTTAATCATTTCAAACATCAATTCAATTCATTGAGGAGCTGTCACTAATCTATCATGGGTTAATAGAAATCTAAATAAAATGCGGGAGTACATTTTACTTTTACAAACCAGAGATTCTTGATTACGTTAGATAATCTAACGACATGTCGGTGCCTTCTTTTCTTCTTGTTTTCAAAAATAGTTTGCAAGTAGTCTTAGTCAATTTTAATCCTAAACCACTAATATGGATGGGTGATCAAGCAGATGTGCAAATAGGAATGTCACACTCTATAATCAAGTAAGAAAAGAAATTGCTTGAGAAGATGAAAAAAATCTTGATCCGATGACAAATCAGAGCAAAGCTTCGTTATCGACAAATGCAACGAAGGTTCTACACAATGTTAACTAGCAAGCAAATAACATGCGAAGCAATGCATGACCTAAACAGACTTCTAAACGTAGTTATACAATGCTAATGAACTCTTTCTGGTCTTTCTTATTCAAAAGAGACTGCGACTTAATATAGAACTCATGACTACATGAATTATAATCTACATGAGTTGTGAAATCTAATAACATGTAATGGAGCGATTTATAAATTAACCCTATTATTTGAACCCATGAAAGATTATTTGCTTTTGTGTTTTGTTTCTTATAAATAAAAGAATAAACTTTAGGACACCAAACATGACCCTAATGCATTGATTATTCTTTTTCATATTTTACTTTTTATAAATGTAACACAAATAATGCATGCAATGCAGTCAGCTATTAAACATATCTACATTATGTGATTTTTATCAAGACAATACATCAAATTATGTGACTAACTAGATGACATGTGATATATACATCAATATTCTTTCTTACATACATAGATCTAGGCTTTTTCTGAAGATATTATTTTCCTAAATTGCCCCAAGAGATTATTGATATATTCAAGGTAGCAAATTAAGATCTCTCTCTTATTCTTCCTCACGGCCGAAAATTTCAGGAATATGCCCTCTCCACTTCCACTTTTGATTTTTTTTTTAAACAGTTCAAATCTCTCCTAGTTTAGGACATGCATGTGCAAGGCACATGCTAATTTCGGCCTGCTGAGAGGAGTAGGACTCGTTGGCCGAATTTCTTGAGGCATGCGGCATAGCCCTGAAATTCACGTAAGCTCAGAACCTCCCTACTTAAACTACTTGAGAATGGATCAGGGAGGATTTGTGATAAGGAAAGAGGAAGGAGGACCGGCTTTCTCTCGCTTTTCATTATATATCCAGAAGAATATGTCCGATAGCAAACTCCCTTGTTTGCCCTAACATGGATCTGATGATGCATGCTAAAACGTAGCAAGGCTTGGCGGACAGTCGTTGGCGTGGTGGTTGTAAACTACTTTGCTACCTTCGTTTCTCCCTTAATGTCTAGGTAAACTACTATTACAGGTTGGTAAGCTCGCTTTGATTTAAACATACCAAACACAATTCAATATTTAAAGGATTGCTGTGGTCTCCTTCCTCTTTCTTCGCTCTGCCGTGGCATTAGCTGTTCCACCAAGACGATCCATGGATCTTGGCCAACACCGATCTTGTGAAAATCGCAAGATGAGGACCTAAGATTGTTTGGGGTAGTGCAGACATGGAAACGTGTATAAAAGGCACCATTGAAATTTGAACAACCTCATTTGAACATGAGGGAAGTATATAGTTTAAGAATCATTCAAGATCATGACAACTTATCATTACAACAGCAACATAAAAATGAGCAAGAAATGATCTAACACAGAGAGAAAGAAGAGAATAACCAGGGAAGATTAGCTGAGTGAAAAAAGATTCTAAGCATTTAATTTAGCTCGGAGTCGGTCAAGGGAGCATGGATGATGGACGGCGAATCACTTCCCCTCCTCTTCGCATTTACGCACTTGAACAATAAGGGAATAGGAGGATGATGAGGTTGGCATCATTGATATTCACCTTCTCAATGCCTTGCAATTTGAGGAGTAGTGTCGTGACTCGATCTTCGATTCAAATCGGCTGATGGATTGCCAAGTTGCCTCTCAAAATGAGCTTAGCTCAGGCTCTCCTAAGCCCATGTCAAATCGCGTGGGTTATTGGATTCGATCTTAAGTGTGGTTGAGTGACATGTGTATACGTGTACATGCTTTTGAGGTCGCCACCTATCTTTGGGGAAGGTAGATCAGAAACCTCGTCGGACGGTGGGAGTAGCCTTACGACTCTAACGAAACTAGAAATTTGAGATTGGGACTTAGTTACGCCATGTTACCATTGACGCCCTTTCGATATCGAAGTTAAGCGATTTTCCTAACCATGATTTTATGCAGATGATTGGAATGAGGGAATTCTAAAATTTAGGAGTTCATGCAAACAGAAATAACTAACCTATCAATCACAATCAGTAAGATAGGTATGCAAATCAAGGATCAAAAGCATGCGGATAAAACGCATCAAATCAATATATGACATCACTAATAAAGCCTATTGGCTTAGAGAATGATGTATTAAAGTTTAGCAGAAGTTTTGATGATTTGAAATCAATTTGCCCATCGGGATAACATCGTCATTTTGGGACACAATTTGCTCGAAGGGCGAAATTGTAAATTTGAAGGGATTTGGAACCCAAATCATCAAAATAGAGTTGGCTAGTTAAATGTGCCCGTTCCCCAATCTTCGAGATTTTCTGAAATTTTTTTAGATTTTTTGGAGATAATTTGCCCATGAGGGACAAAATTATCATTTTGAAAGATTGAAAGGGGAAGACTGTCAAAAATAAGATTGGTCGGTCAAATGACCCACTTCATAATTTTTTGGGTTTTTCTAAATTTTTTCCTAGACGATATGTACATAAGGACGAAACCGTCATTTTGAAAAATTGGAAGGGCAAAACAGCCAAAAATAGGATTGGTCGGTTAAAACGACCCGTTTCCTAATTTTTGAGATTTTTGAAATTTTTCCGAGACAATTTGTCCATGGGAGGCCAAATCGTCATTTTGAAAAGATTGAAGAGCAAAATCATCAAAAATAGGATTTGTCAGTTAAAACGATCCGTTTTCCTAATTTTTGAGAATTTTTGAGAATTTTTTTTGAGAATTTTCCCCTTTTTTTGGAATTTCAAAAATATTTTTGCCTCAATAGGCCGGATTTAATCGTAAATATGCTGAAGGAGAGAATTATTAGATTGTCGATCGAGGTATTAGATGGACGTTACGTCCAGGCTCGATCATGGTTTTGAATTGTCAACAAGCGGTTGCAATGGCAAACGAGTGCGAAGGATCGAGGCACTGACTTTGAAGGAGCAACTGTTTTGTGGATAAGGTTTGACAACATGGAAAAATGGAACTAGAACTTTCAAGGCTGACCAATTAAAGCGTACTCATCTTTCGGGACTTGTGGAGTTCCAATGCAGCATGTTGTCGAGAAAATATGTTTTTTGTGGACTTACAATGAGACGATTCTTGGAGAACTATCGTAGCTACAGTTCATTTCACTCTATGAGTACTGTGTAGGAACACGTGGATCACCTTGCCAGCTAGCTTTGACCACCCCATATAATTTCTTGATGTGATCCATGGCATTGACTAAACACCATGTAAAGAGCTATGATCAACGGAAATCAAAGAGTATTCAGGCAAAAATTTAAGTGAGAGCATAGATATACACATACAGTCATCAAGAAAAGTTGGTGTATTTGGAAGCTGCGCCACGTGAAAAACTCAACAGCATTGAGGAGAGGTGGCAGACTAGAGTGGGCTGTCGCACGAAAAGTTAAGTTCAAAACATCTCCACTTATGGGCAATGAGGCTATGGTCACTGGCTTTAGGTTCTCGAGCACGACAGTGTCCACATATTTATCTTGTACATATACTGCGAGTTCTCTGAATTGGCCCTTTTGCAGTTGCAATTCCGCAAAGTGAAAGCATATGTACCAGACGGTGGTGGAGTTGTTTGAGTTCCAGAACAGAAACAAAGGATCAGTGACATTTTGTACTTGCGTGGCGGTCATCAAAACTTCAGGCGGAACTTTATAGGCATCATTGCTTGTACTTATCAAAACGGCGTGGTGTTGCTAACTGACGACCAACCTTCACCATAAGTCTTATCGTTCCAGATGCGATCATATACATCTTATGATGACTATTAATGCCAACACCAGTCAAATATCATGATGTAAGTGCAAGATGATGAACTAGCTGACACAAATTGGTTCGGGAATTACAGCACTTTTTCTACTGTTCATGCAGTTGCATAATCAGAAAACACGTGTTTAGTAAAACATGAATACACTAACACATCATTCACAGACCGAGGAATGTGGTTTACGTCTGAATATCATGGGAAATACAAAGAAAACCACCTGTATGTGTCTGTGCTCCCTAAATTATATCTCTAGTCGGTTACAGTGCACCAGAATTATTCTGGTAAATTGAGTTATCCAGTAACCCCAACTCGAGAGCTGATATGAATGGAACTCCTGAGCCGGCATTCACCAAGCAAACTTGTATATAATCTCTTGGAGGAGTGTAAATGATATCTTTGTATATCCAAGATGAAGAGTTCACCGTGTTCCAGTAATTAACATCAATATGGAGGTCAAATGCCAGGGTTTGATTCTTGCCGTCATAATTCCCATACCAAAATGAAGCCCTGACCAAATATGTGTTGCCCTTTCCTTCATCTGGCATCATTTGTAATAATTTCTTGTTCCATTGGGGAAAGCCCTGAGATTCTTTGATTGTAGTCGGTGGGGTTGATGGAACACCTGGGAAGACACCTGCATGTTTGTTCCAGAATCTATGAACCCTGCATCGGTCTTGTAGGGTAGGTCGAGCTGATCATCGTGGTAATCGTCATTAGGTGCCCCGCGATTGATGCTTATGAAACCTAAATCGAGGTCAAATCAGAGATTGTCACTTGCTTTTCACTACTCATCATCAGTGTTATAAATTTCTTGATTCTTTACTTCAACTTTTTTATCTAATATAATAATCATTGTATCAACTAGATAAAAATTTCATCAACCGAAATAAATGCATAAGAATTGGCTTGATAATTGTAACTTGAATAGATGTTGTGACAAATATTTGGATGATACAGACATCTGTGAAAAGCATGGAAATAGAGATGTCATTTGTAAAAATAAAGTAAGATTGATACATAGCCAACACTCCAATATTTAGGAGCATTCCTAAGTGTTTCCTAGAGAATCTCGAATGGGCATTATGCTTTGCTAAAGTCCTAACTATAGTTCTAAAACCAGTTGAAACTTCTTGGCTCAACCTCTGCTAAATACTCAGTGCTCCTTTTTTCAAATCCAAATTGAGTATGACTAGCATTTGTCGTCTGCTATGAAAGATCGATCGCCAATGGAAAGAAAAGTCGACACTGAATCTTTCAACTGTTCATCATAACTGCATGCGCGTGCATAACAGAGAGGGAGAGAACCTGGATTTGTTGGCCCGTGAGTGATAACTCCTAGAGCAAGACAACCAATCAATACATGCAACATCTTCAGGACTTTCACGCATATCAAGCAATCTCCGTTTCACACGGAGAGAGGTATTTTTCAGGCCCATTGGCAAACGAAGCATAGTAGAGCCATTAATGTAGTACTTTCCAAACTCCCCCCCCCCCTATTTCTCGAGCCCCCGTGCTGCATTCTTCAATCACGACTTGCCTGACCTACCGTATTTAACATTCAATTTTTCTTTTTTTCTTTTTTGTCTAATCTGTATTCATTGAGCTGACTAATGAAGCAATATCTAATGTATATAATTCATATTTAAAAATAATTTCGGACCTTAGGATATGATTGAGGGAATGTCTTGGCCCGAATCTGGGTGCCAGTGGATCCAAGTATCACGGCCGTACATTTTATGTGGTTGCAAACAGGTGAAATTCGCAAATCCGACGGCTT
>JAGVVM010012091.1:0-10334 GCA_019149425.1 Psidium friedrichsthalianum
CTGGCCCCACAATAATATCTAAAACTAGTATGCATAATCACAAACCCCTCAAATAGGTTCACATTGTATTGTGCATAACATTCACGTACTCCAACACAGATAAATCAAATCTAAATAAATATCACAAAATTGATTTCACCAAACAAAACGTATAATATTTCTCAATTCTTTCATAAAAATGATACATTTCACAAGGCATTTTTCAAAATCAACATCACAATCAGAATTCACAACATATACCCCATTCACAAGGCGATACATGTATGCAAACCTTCACGACACCTTTAATAATATGTTTCTCAAATACAATCTCTCAAATAACCTAAAGGACAAAAGATTCCCTATCCTGATATTTATGCAACAAAACGTCATTCATAAATCATACTATATGTAATCCTTATTATTTTCGAAATATGAGTTTACTAACTTGAAAAAGGAGATATAACCACTCATTTAGGAAAGCCAAAACCTACCAACACGATGGTTACTCAAGCCAAGCACTAATGGTCCCGTGAATTAATCAAAAAACGATGTCAAAACCTAATCAATATATCAGTCTAATGAATGGCACAGCTAATCACGCTTATTCATGAGTAAAATGACATCTATGGGCTAGAGCCGTCAATATAGGTCAAGATCCCATATTTTGTATAAAATGGCTCTTATATGAGTCATTAACTTTTAAATGACTCATTAAAAATGAGTCCAAAAGATTGAAGTGAATTAAATGAGTCAAAATTGAGCCACGCATGAAACCCATTTTCGACCCATAACTCCCACAAATTACAAATGGGCCTAGGGCCTCAAAGCTTAAACTTTTTTTTAAATTCTTTAATTTTATTATTTTTACAAATGAGCCATGCCGCCGGTCGCCTACTGCTCTGTGCGTCCGTCGCCATCGTGTAGTCGTCATCCGTCACCGTCACATCGTCGTCCGCCATCTATACGTCGTCGTCCGTCGTCCGCCCGTCTGCTGCCGTACCTCATCGTTCGTACGATCGCAAGTGCGCTGTTCGCGGTCGCCGCCGCCTGCCCGCCGGTAGCCCCTGTCCGTCGCCGCCGTGGTCGAAGAAAAAATGAAAGAAAAAATAAAAGCAAAATAAAATAAAAATACTTTTAAAAAATAAACCTATTTTATAATATAATATTTTATTTTAAAAAATATAAAAAATTCTATTTTAAAAAAAAAATTAAAAAATAGAAAAAATTTCACTAGATTTTTTATTGAATGAATTTTAGTAATATCATTTTTTTATTTATTTTAATAATTTTATTTATTTATTAATTTTCTTTTTGATTTGATGTAAAATTTTATATCCGATAATATATACATGTGAAAAGCTTAAAATATGTTAAATGAGTTATATAATTTTTCTTAGAATATTTAGTGTGATTTGACAATATAGCTCAAAATGGGTCAAGTCGGGTATGGGTTGGTTGCGGGTTGGGTCGGGTATAGGTCATTGAATATGGTCAAAACAGGTTAGATGGGTCAATATGGGTTGGGACCATATTCGACCTGACCCAAACCCGACTCGACCCATCCATTTGACACATCTACTATTCGTTAAACGAGAAACTCTTTATAAACGTTCATCTTCCTCCGTTATGCGTATTGTCCATTACCCGTTACTCGAATGTGTGACTTTAGAAATTTATTTCTAATCAAACCATACTTGGGAGTTGTTTTCATCAAATCTCAACAACTCCAAAACGTCCTTCACGCAAGTTTTTTTGCTTCCTGTGCCCTTACTAATAAGAGGCTCCTAAAACTATCATTTCCATCTCAATCCAACCTCAAAGTCCAAAATCGACATAACTTCGGATTTATGACCTAACTTTGAAAGTTACTTAGATTAGACGAATATGAGCTTGGATACATACGAGCATTGCAATTTGGAGTTAATTCCGTTTGTCAGGATGTTCGAATCGGCTATACACGTAATCTTTCCCTCTTTCCTCTTTTTCTTCTTGTTATTGTCCCCGTGCTCTTTTTCCCCCTTTCTATGCTCGCGCACGTCTAATGCCCAAGAGCAAGAAAGTGGGTCGGGCTTGGGCTTGGCATGAAAGAGATAATGGACTTGATTTTTTGGGCCTATTTATTACTACCTACCCTCCTTCTATAAAAAAAAAATTCCCGAAATTTAGACATCCTCAATCATTAACAATTGAGGTAATTGCTATTGCCTCCTTCTTAAGCTCCCAACGTGGCTTTAATTTTGAATAAAAAAAGTAGCTTTAATCAATCTATTAACAATTATTTACATAGCATTTTTTACCACTTGACATTCTTGGGACACTAATAATAAAATCCATATCATATAATCTGACTTCATTTAGGAATTTCAAAGGCTGCAGCTTTCTATTTCATTGTTAGTGCTCCATCTTTACTAGCTAGCAATATGACATAATATATAAATATAAGCCGCCGTTTGAATTGAAAATCTTGTATAATTTGATTAATCCAATCTCCAGTTATAACTCTAGATCATCAAGAAACACATAAACAATGACGGAAAACTTCAAGAATCGTCCACGTGGATATTGAAATATGCAGTCTCTTAGCTTCTACAGCTTTTATGATTTCCTCATCTGAAAAACTTTCATTTGGTCAATCAAGGGGTTGTACTCATTGATTAAGAAGTCCCATAGATATCAATTTACGTATGTAGCCTAAGAATATCACATCATTTACTTGAAAATCAATTCTTATTTATTAGAGGTAGTCCTCCAAGTACTTTTCACACGTTCCTACTAATATCTCGAGTAGAAATAATTGATATCATTGTGTCGAAATATATCTTTTTTAGCTGGAAATAATAAAAATTTTAATACTCTCAAACCAAAATCTGCATTATCACTTTATTAAAATAACAAGAATGTACTTTCAATAGATGCCCATTTTTTCCAAATTCCCATTCTCATCTGTCTTCAAATTTTCATAGCTGTCTCTAAGATCAAAGATTTACAAAAACCAGGACTTACCTTTTTAGACCACTATTCTTGAAAAAGAACATCAACACCCAAAAAAATAATTATTTCACATTGAATATGTATAACTTCCCAAATCATCAAAGATAGGAGATTATCTAATTCAAGATAACTAAAATTCTCAACCTAAAATATCACTAAGATTACCACTACTTAGGTCAACATCTTACGTGTTTTCAAGTGACATTTTGAAGAAACCCCAGCCTGAATAATGACCACGACTTATCAATCAAATGGTAGTGCTAATCTAATAGTCATACTTAAACTTTGTCATTTTAATTCATCTAATCACACGAATAATCAAAATCTAAATGTCTCCAAGGGTATGATTCCCTAAGAATTGTAGCCCATCATAACTCATTACTTTACTTTTGTAATTTCTCTTTCGCCGCTGACTCTTACACTTAGAGCGCGCATGGCAACACTTTTTAGAATCAACTTTTGGCTAGAAGTTAATTTTTCTATTTCTACTCAGAACAAAAGTTGATTTTTCTATTTTTTGCTCCCAAAGTTAATCTTGATAAGGGAAGTTCTTTAGTAATAGTTAATAACTTCTACTTTTAGAAATTATTAACACAAAATATTTTATAAAAATTATTAATCGGGATCAAAAAATTTCTACTTCGTTTTTTAAAATTTTTAAATTTGTTTTAAAAATAAAATTTATTATTTTAAATATTATTTTATATTCAAAAATAAAAAAATATTATTTATTTTTCTACTTCGACGGTCAAAGATGGACGGCTGCAGCTGGTAGAGATTAGCAACAGATTGTGATGGCAGACGGGTCAGTGGTTGATGATGATGGTTGGTGGTGATGGCTAGCGGTTGGCGATAGTCGGTGACAAAGGTGGTCGCTAGTGGCGATGGGCCGCGGTTGGTGGAGGTCGTGATGGGTGGTGGTTGGCGTGTGGTTTTGGTGGCGATGGCAATTTGACGGTTGGCTGCAGGGAGCAGTGGGGTGGCGGTGGTCATGAGTGGCGAAGGTCGGCAGTGGCCAGCGTGGTCGAAAAGAGGGCGAGAAAGTAAAGAAAAAGGGTGAGACGAGAAGTACTTCTTAAATTTTTTTTTGACTAAGAAGTACTTCTCGAATTGAGAAATAATTTTTTTAACTTATCAAATTGAGAAAAAAATTTAAATAGTAAAAATTCACCTAAAAGTAGAAATTTTTTTAGAAGTAAAAATTTTTTACCAAATGAATTTCTATTTTGGAAAATTATATTACTAAATAGATTTTTACTTATTTCTCGAGTAAAATTCCACTTCCACATATGCAATTTCTCTTCTTAAATTGGTCTGACCGTACTTCGGTTTGACGCGGGAAGCGAAGCACACGCGTCGGTACTTCGGTCTCGGGAGTCGGGCCCTCCGTCGGGGCCCGACCCGGAGGTATCTGTGACCCGGCCGAGTTGCACCCGCCCAGCGCGCGCAGACCGCAGACCCTGCGTGCTTTTAGAATCAGTGGTGTTTCCGCAATTAAGACAAAATCAAGGTCGTCTACGAACTTCCTCTCATTTTTTTTTTTGTAGAGAGAGAGTTGTTTTTTCCTTTTTCTTACTCTCTAATTGGAGCTCTTCGACTGAGGGTCGGGGAAGGACACTTTGCACGAAACAGGAAAGAGAGACAGAGAAACTTGAGGGGAGAGAGAGAGGTAGAGAGAATCGAAGGCTTTTTTGCTGCTGCGTCAATGGCGGTCTGAGTGGTTTTTTTTGTTTTTCCTTTTCGCGGTCTGATTCTCCAGGGAGCTCAATCTTTGCTAATTCGGGGGCTTTCTCTCTCCCTGGTCCTCAGCAAACCCTAATTCGCCGTGCCCTCCAGCTGAATTGGCTCGCCACGAATCCCGGTCGCCTTGGGTTGGTTTGGGTATTGCATGGTTTTGTTCTTCTTCGAGGAGCTGCGATGGGCGGGCAAGAGAAATCCTCCTCGAACTCGAATTCGATGCAGGCGAGTTGTTTTTTTTCCCTTTTCCCCTTTTGTTTTCATTTCACTGTTGTATAGAACTTTCCTTTCCCTTCGGTTGGCGAATCTTTGAGAATTCAGTGTGGCCGAATACGGTTTAGCTTGTTAAGGTCGCGTGGTGATTTGGTTCTCGATTGACGAAGTAGTCGTTTGTCGTGGAGGGGGTGATGCAAGCTAGTGGAGTAAGTGGGGTTTGCCAATTCGATTCGATTAGGTTTCTTGAATGGGCTTCGTTTCGTGTTTTTCTAGCTTCACTTCTAGTGGGGGCTAGGGCTTCTATTTTTGGTGCACTGACATTTGAACTCCAGGGTCTTACGAGTGGATGGCTTCTTATCCTCTCAATTCAAATGGATAGTATGAAGAAAGGACAGGCTAGATAGCTCCCTCCTATGATGGGGGGTTCTGAGCACTTTCTTGTGTGACTTTAGAATATAGAATCCCGTTTTGGAAGATACTTGCTGAGAATGCCGTTTATGTAGCAAGTTGAATGCTGGATGAGTTGAAGGTTAAGTTTGCATGACCATTGGTGCTTCAATTTCAGCGTGTTAAAGTATACCACCTGAATGATGAAGGGAAATGGGATGACCATGGTACTGGGCATGTCAATGTTGACTATGTAGAGGTTTGTTCTCCACTATCTTCGAGATTCTGCCACTCCTGGATTCCTGAAAAACTGATTTCTTCTGTTCACCTAAAGCTTTGTTTATTTGAATTTAAATACTGATGCAGGGGTCAGACGAGCTGGGTATATTTGTGTATGATGAAAATGAAAAATTGCTCATGGCATCGTATCAGCTCGGAGGATATTTATAGGAAACAAGAAGGTCCGACTTCGTTTTGTTTCTCATGATACATGGGAACTTTATTTTCAAGTACAATGATATGAATCAACCGCAGTTTGAGTTTATTCTTCCATATAATGATACTTTCAGATTCCATCATCTCTTGGAGAGACCCTGATTACGCTACTGAATTGGCCCTTAGCTTTCAGGAGACATCTGGTTGCTCCTATATATGGTAACAATTGGTGGCTCTATTAAGTTGATAGACGTCCTTTGTTCAGTTCTATTCTCTCAATATATCTATTTACATTTCATACTTATACGCTGTCGACCTTTTACAGGGATCACATCTGTAATGTACAAAGGAATATGCATTTTAGCAGTCTTAACAGTAAGTACTCACCCATTCAGCCTTGTTCCACATACTGTTCAGTTAATTGTTTTCATCTAAAAACAGTGGATATTTCCAAGCTAGTTTTTTCTGGAAAATGGAGTGTTTGATGCTTTTGGATGAACCCAGGGTATACGTTACTTTTGGTTGCTTTCTGAAATCTCAAGATCTTTGGATGCCTACTTTTCGGCGACTTTAATTAAATCTATACGTGCAAATTGCAGTATCTTTTTAGAGAGCTTTTGATTTTTCTCTCTTCTTCATCTCGTTTCCTGTAGGTTTTTTGTTGCTGTTGGTGCATGTTACAATGGAAAATATTTAATTGCAATCATGCAGCACCTTGCTCTTTGTTGAATGTATAGAAATGTCTTAGAGTTTCTAAGTATGAAGGGATGTTAACATGCTCTCGAAGGCTTAAGCATGTATACAAATACTTGGGGAAAACACATGGATAGTTCTTTTTCATTTGGAAATGCATAAACTCCTTTAGGGTGTGATGACCTCTAATAATGAACTTCTCTGTCTTCCTCAGCTTTTATTTGCAGATCCCTATTGTCCGTCAATACCTTTGTATTACTTCTTTGGCAAAACCTTAACCTTTACCCTATTAACCTGATTATGATAGTACTTAACCATGCCTTCCGTCCATCTATCAAACAGTCTCCCATCTCACATTCCTTCTATTTTTGTCACTTAAAGGCATGACCTTCATTAGAAACTGTCTCTTTTGTTGGAAGTCAAGTGCTTCCTTTTCTCATATTCTCCTTCTAATTGAAGAGCATTCCTATCTCTTGCATTGTGCCCTTCCTCTTATGTGCCTGTCCTTAACAAACCCCCCCCCCCCCCCCCCCCCCCCTTTTTTTTTTCCTGGAAAAGGTTATAAGTTATGGATCAGCTGTGAGGATTTTAGCAAATTTTAGATTGCGTTCGTCGATAGAGAAGAGAATGCACAAAAGATCATAGAGAGAATGGCTTTTGACCTAACTCTGGAATGAGAGTTGTGTTAGTAATTTTCAAGTTTGTCCAGGGGAAGATGTAGTTCTGCTGGAAAGTTCTTATTCATGAGTTTCACAAGATATAATGGGCTAGAGATATGTGAGTGGTTTGATGCAAAGTGGTGATGTTTTTTTCGAGAAGCTCCTTGAGTCAAGTAGTATGGCAATTGTCAACTCTATAAGTTGGTTGATTTTTCACAAGTTATTGCAGAGGAGCTGGAGTTGGCTTGTCTTGGAAAGGTTTTTTGTTTTTTGGCAATTACCCTCACTGGGGATATTGTTGCAACGGTTCTCGAATTTTCACAGCCTTGAAAGGCAATTGTTAACAATATGCTCTGGTCAGAGTTCATCTTGGATATTTATATTTTTTTCTGGTAGAAACCTGGTATAGATAAGCTTTGACACTTTGGTTTCCCCGCATATTTGATGAACAGAGGGATTTTCTCTGACAAACCTGGAATTTTAGGCTACTCCTTCTGGTTTTGAAAAAGAGGATGGAAATGATGATCTCCATTAGAAGTGGAATTGGAGTATAGGATCAGGAACTGTCTTTGGAAGACTCTTTTTAGTTTTTCTGGAAAAATTTAATATTTGTCTTGTTAAACGAGGAAATTTTTCATCCATAGAGAATTGATTTTGTTATGGTCTGGTGTGATAGGTTCGTTTTAGTGTTCAGTATTATGATTATGCTTTTCCCAATTGGTTTGGCTGTTTTTTAGGTTGAATATCTTGTGATTGCGGTGCACAGGTTTTTTACCCTTCGACTGCTCCATTAAGGTATTTTAAATATCAATATGGAGAGAAGGAATCTTAACCTAGAATCACGCGAATCACGCTTTTGCTTGCTGCTGTTGGTTCTTGGTATCTTCACTGGTTTGCCATTTGCAGACAACTTGTGCTCTTAGTGGAAAAAATAAAGCGAATGCTTTGAAATGTGATGGAAATAGGAGCTGGACATCTTTTAGGTTTTTTCATTTGTATTTTTATTTTAGATAATTGCAATCACTTGTTCTTGCAAAGTGTTGTAAGATATATGGATGCATCCCTTGCATTCCCATCAATCGAGAATTGGAAAGCTGCACATCGCCGTAAGGGTAGACCTTCAAATCAGATCTTTAAGAATGCGTTGAAAGTGGTTTTGGCAAACTGTAGTTTAAAGTACCATCAACTTAAAACACTCAAACATAGATTGAATTTTTATTTTTTGATATTGCAAACGTGCAACTCAAACGTCAGGATGAGTTGTACCTATGGTATGTGAAGAGTTCATCTTAAGATAAATGTGTGACCTGAAACAACATCATGCATATCTGCACCCTCTTTTATAAGCAACATGATATTTGTTAATGTTTTTTAAAAGTCATATCTTTTTGGCTTCTGGTCATTCTCTATACGGTTCACTGTTCTAAAATCAGTGCTGTAACAGAAACCTGTGAAAACCGATACAGGTTTATCCTGAGATTTTTTCTTTTGTTGTCCCAAATAGATTAACCCATGACTTGAAGCAATACTTTTTTCTCCTGAACATAACTGAAAGATCTTTATACATACTAGTGTAACAGCCTCCTGAGCACTCATCTGCCTCTACCAGGGTTTGAAGGAAGCTTTTTGGTGCATATGTAGGAATTTACTTACTGATGACCTGGTTTGCACGTCAAAATGCGAGAAAGTAATGTAAATATCTGGAGTAGGCTTTTGAAGAGAGTAATCCGATGCATGACTGGTATTTGCTTGATCTGTTTGGCTAGAAGTTTTGTGATTGTAGAGTTGTGAGAGTTGTCAATTAATGTAGCTGCTGATATCCATCCCAATTGTCAGTTACATAGCTACTTACCCAACGGCAGGGATCTTCTTTGTGAAAACATATAACAAATCTTGGGTCACGTACCTCAGTGCAAAAAAGATATTTGATTTTTTAAATTTGGTCTTGGTATCTAAGTAAAATAGGTGAATTCATGTGGTATAAGTTGAGTGTGACTTTGTTCTGAAAAGGTACCATGGATTCAAGTAGAAGATTTCAGTTGCAATAGAATTTGGCACCTACACAAAGATATAATATGAAAATGCAAAAAACATTTGTAATGTAGAGATTTCAGATTTTATTTGCTTCATTATGCATTGGCGGTAGGATTGTCCATGAATTGTTTTCTTCTCTCCAGACAGAGGGGCTCTAATTTTTCTGATTTTTTTGTCCTGAACATTTCAAAATTCAAATAATCCTAACCCAGTTAGGTTTACTGCTTTTGCATTTTTCCTTGGTCTTGTTATCTTTGAACCATGTTAATAGCTGCAATTTTCTGTTCTCTTAAGTTCTTCTGGTTTTTCTTCTCCACAGACAGTACGTTCCATAGTGTGAATAGCGAGTTGAGGGAGTTGCCTCCTGTTGAGCTATCCACTTCTTCCTCTAATACACAAGGTATCTGCTCCCTCCCTCCCCTCTCTCATATACTTTTGGCTCCGCACATGTTCCATCTTCCTAGAGCTACTGGTGTTTAAGTGGTGGAAACATAAGGACTGGGCTTTATGAGTATTAGCTGGTCCCTTTGTGATTACTGTTTTTGAATTCAGATTGTGTGTGCAGATTCCTCTCCATTTCTGTCATTGCGTAAAACAACCCTAGAGGTTGAATCTAAGTGCAATATAATGATGCTTTATTTTAACTTACTCAACACTTGTTGACATTATAAGGAAAAGAAGGTTATAAGGGTTATAACTCTCTCTCTCTCTCTTTCTCACACACACACGCTACGCACGCACGCACGCACGCACGAACACAGCATGCACTGCACGTACGCACGCTCGCACGCACGAATGCAGGCAAAAGCTCCCTTAAAGGCGCAAATGAGCAATTCTTCTTGGTTTGATCATTGATGGTATTGATTAGGCTGCGTATGGTAACGATTCTAATCCCAAAAACTGATTCTGATTAAAATGACGTTTTTTGATTATGTCCTGGATGAGTTTTGGAGAATCAGAAACGCGTTTGATAACTGCACAAAATTTATATTTCAAAACGAAACTGTTCTCTTCTATTTTTTTTTTTCATTTAAGTCAAATAACTATGTAGTTACTTTGTAAAATTTCATCCAAATGAAGGCTAATTTCCAATGCACACAAAAATAATTTTAAATATATTTATTTTTTTTAGCATGTCATAAATGAAACACAAATTTTTAATACATGATGTTTGAAGTTCGATTGAAGCATGGGATATCC
>JAGVVM010012094.1:0-14840 GCA_019149425.1 Psidium friedrichsthalianum
GGTGTGGAACCAATCTCTATTTGGCACATATGGTATGAACATGCTGAATCCAAAATCCATTCATCGTCTACATGACAATCCGAAGACAAAACAGTAAGAACATTGTCTGCATTAGTAGACTCATTATCCTTCACCAGACTAGCCGAATTAGAACTCCCATCGACCTTTTCCCCTTAGCCTTAAGCAAAGGACACTCGTTTTTATAGTGTCCAACTTGTGACAATAGTAACACTCAACTTTTCTTTTATCTTGGCCCGATCTAGACTTCGAACGCCCTTTACTATTACTACGTCTATCTCGATGATTCGACCTTCCCCTAACAACTAAGCCATCAGCTTATCTGCACTACTACTCGCATTCAACTTTGTACGTATCTCCGCGGAATTCAGCGAGGCCTTCACATCCTCAAGAGTTATGGATTCTCTTCCATACAACATAGAATTCACAAAATTCTCATACGAGCTCGGTAGCGAACATAACACAATTAGAGCTTGGTCTCATCATCTAACTTCAAATCTAAATTTTTCATATCCATAACGATTTTGTTAAATTCATCTAGATGTTCTTGAATAGGAGTACCTTCTTGCATCTTTAGCATATAAAGACGCTGCTTCAAGAATAATCTCGTCGTAAGAGATTTCTTCATGTAGAGACTCTCTAACTTTTGCCACAATCCGAAGCTGTTTCTTCATCGGCAACTTCACAAAGCACCTTGTCAGACAATGACAATTGGATAGTGCTGTGCGCCTTCTCTTCCATCTCCTCGATCTCTGCTGCAGTCATATCATTGGGATAATTCCCATCCAAGGCTCTTACTGAGCCTTCCCGACGTAACAAAGCCTTTATCTTGATCCTCCATAACCCGAAATTGTTTTGACCATCGAAGGGTGCCACTTCGAACTTGATAGATGCCATCTCGAACAAAAGATCGAAATTCTTCGCTCTGATACCAGTTTGTTTTGTTGGCGAAAACGCCAAGAGATGCGCAAATTCAAGCGCGAAATAGCGAACGATGAAAGTAAAATAAAACGCACGAGACGCGATATACGTGGAAAACCCAAAACGGAAAAAACCACGGGGAGAGAGAGAGGTTTCACTATCTTCAATAACGAGTACCAGCGTACAATCAAAGATCAAAAGATCTAATAAGAAGAAGTGAAAAACAAAAGGTTTCTTTTTGCAAAAGGGAAAGCAATCGTTACAATATATATGCAACAGATTCCTTTTATATCTCATTCTAAAAACCCTAAAAGAATATAACAGATTTCTTTTATAGCCCCTTCTTAAAATAACCTTATTACTAATTTGAAAGTCAAAATATAACAAATCTCCACCTTGACTTCAAATCTCCAGAAGAACGTTTTACCAAACGTCACAAAACCTTTCTCCCTCACCACCAAGAGTGACCACACAAGGCCACCCGCCAAACGGCAGAACCGATAACGCACATCCCTAAGCCTACGTGAGCATACTCGATGTAGGAAACAAGGAATGAAACGCCACCGACTCTGCATAAGTAACTCAAATGGCGAAAAACACCAACCAAGTCCAAACAATGCTTGAACTTAGTCAAAGGAACTGGTTTGGTCAACATATCTACCGGATTATCCGCCGTAGGCACTTTCTTCATTGTAACTGTAAGAGCATATGCTACTAAATCAGCAAAACCATACCTCTGGGGAGGCTTAATTTGCCTTTTAGCTCTCCTTGCAGCCAAAGTCTGAGGTTGTTCAACTTCTTCTACTTCATCTTTAATCGAATCTGAGTCTTGTTGCTCACTGTCACTTTCTGACTAAGTAAGAACATTTTTAGATGTTTCCCGTGGATGCTCTACACTAAACTCCACCTTTTTCGTTGCATTCTCTTCCTGAATATCTGTAGACTCAACAATTTTCTCTGATCAAGCATAGAATTTTCATCAAAAATAACATCTCTACTGATTATAAACTTTGGCGATTGAGGGTCAGAACACCACAATCTATATCCCTTAACACCATCTGCATAACCAACGAAAATGCCTTTTTGGCTCTAGGTTCAAGCTTACCATCTTTTACATGATAATAAGCGGGACATCCAAATACTTTTAAAACAGAATAATCAGAAGGTTTACCAGACCATACCTCATTTGGAGTCTTACATTCAATTGCGGTTGAAGGAGAACGATTTACTAAATAACATGCCGTGTTCACAGCTTCAGCCCAGAAATCTTTTTCAAGTCCAGCATTAGAAAGCATACATCTAGCTCTCTCTAAAAGTGTTCGGTTCATGCGCTCTGCCACCCCATTCTGTTGAGGTGTATACCTGACCGTTCGATGTCGAACAATCCCTGAATCTTCGCAGTACTTATTAAAATCACCTCCGCAAAACTCAAGACCATTGTCTGTTCTGAGACGCTTTATCTTCTTGCCTGTTTGATTTTCAATCAACATCTTCCACTTCTTGAATGTATCAAAAACATCACTTTTACGCTTCAAGAAATAAACCCAGACTTTTCTAGAAAAATCATCAATAAATGTCAGAAGATAAACAGCACCACCTTTAGATATAACTTGTGCAGGTCCCCACAAATCGGAGTGAATATAGTCAACTGTGCCCTTCGTCGAGTGCACCCCAGTACTGAAACTAACTCTGCGCTGCTTCCCGAAAACACAATGCTCACAAAAGTCAAGTGAGACTGTATGCTCCCCACATAGTAAACCACGTTTACTTAATATATTCATTCCTCTTTCGCTCATGTGGCCCAACCGCATATGCCATAATCTTGATTTATCAGAATCTGAAGATGATGATATATTTAAAGAACCCACAACGGTACTTCCCTGCAAAACGTAAAGACCATTTTTCTTGTTACCTCTCATCACAATCAAGGAGCCTTTCGAAATTTTCAAAACTCCACCTCCACCAGTGTACATACATCCACTGGAATCCAAACTGCTCAATGAAATAAGGTTCTTCTTCAAATCTGGGATGTGTCTAACATCTGTCAAAGTTCTTACTACTTTGTCATGACATTTAATCCGCACCGTACCAATACCCACAATCCTGCAAACTGCATTATTGCCCATCAAAACTGAACCACCAGTGACTTTCTCATATGTGTGGAACCAATCTCTATTTGGGCACATATGGTATGAACATGCTGAATCCAAAATCCATTCATCGTCTACATGACAATCCGAAGACAAAACAGTAAGAACATTGTCTGCATTAGCAGACTCATTATCCTTCACCAGACTAGCCGAATCAGAACTCTCCATCGACCTTTTCCCCTTAGCCTTAAGCAAAGGACACTCGTTTTTATAGTGTCCAAACTTGTGACAATAGTAACACTCAACTTTTCTTTTATCTTGGCCCGATCTAGACTTCGAACGCCCTTTACTATTACTGCGTCTATCTCGATGATTCGACCTTCCCTAACAACTAAGCCATCAGCTTTATCTGCACTACTACTCGCATTCAACTTTGTACGCATCTCCGCGGAATTCAGCGAGGCCTTCACATCCTCAAGAGTTATGGATTCTCTTCCATACAACATAGAATTCACAAAATTCTCATACGAGCTCGGTAGCGAACATAACACAATTAGAGCTTGGTCTTCATCATCTAACTTCAAATCTAAATTTTTCATATCCATAACGATTTTGTTAAATTCATCTAGATGTTCTTGAATAGGAGTACCTTCTTGCATCTTTAGCATATAAAGACGCTGCTTCAAGAATAATCTCGTCGTAAGAGATTTCTTCATGTAGAGACTCTCTAACTTTTGCCACAATCCCGAAGCTGTTTCTTCATCGGCAACTTCACGAAGCACCTTGTCAGACAATGACAATTGGATAGTGCTGTGCGCCTTCTCTTCCATCTCCTCGATCTCTGCTGCAGTCATATCATTGGGATAATTCCCATCCAAGGCTCTTACTGAGCCTTCCCGACGTAACAAAGCCTTCATCTTGATCCTCCATAGCCCGAAATTGTTTTGACCATCGAAGGTGCCACTTCGAACTTGATAGATGCCATCTCGAACAAAAGATCGAAATTCCTTCGCTCTGATACCAGTTTGTTGCGGAAAACGCCAAGAGATGCGCAAATTCAAGCGCGAAATAGCGAACGATGAAAGTAAAATAAAATGCACGAGACGCGATATACGTGGAAAACCCAAAACGGAAAAAACCACGGGGAGAGAGAGAGGTTTCACTATCTTCAATAACGAGTACCAGCGTACAATCAAAGATCAAAAGATCTAATAAGAAGAAGTGAAAAACAAAAGGTTTCTTTTTGCAAAAGGGAAAGCAATCGTTACAATATATATGCAACAGATTCCTTTTATAGCTCCTTCTAAAAAACCCTAAAAGAATATAACAGATTTCTTTTATAGCCCCTTCTTAAAATAACCTTATTACTAATTTGAAAGTCAAAATATAACAAAATAAAATTCAAACTCACTCTTTCAATGATGGCGAGTGCCTCAGGGTTCCTCAATCAAGATTGTTGTTTCTGTTATTGTTACCACTCACTGCCGCTAAATGGCAAGGGAAATGGCAATGGAATTGTGATTTGCCGCATCATTGTTTGTGGCGTCTGAAATTGTCTCCGGCCGCTTGCTCATCATCTAATCGATGTCTACAAACAGGGCAAGATCTGTGCGCTAGCCCAACTCACTAGGCCTTACGATGTCGGAGTTGGAGTCGCCGACGTGGGCATTGATGTTGCCGGGATTGTATATCTAGCTTCTAAAAACACACATGCATCGTGCTTTCACGTTAGAATTAGGTTGCCTGCACCAAACAAACTCCAAACTCCGCTCCATTGTTTGAAACAAACTGAAGACAGAGTACATTAAGTTTGGCATTAAGCATGGCTAGTTTGGACCAGATGTGATCATTCCATTGTTTCCGTGTATTAGAAGCTTGTTATCTGAACATTTTGAAAAATATCATTGATAGAATTCATGAGGTTTCCTATACCTTGGAGATCATGTGGTCTCATTTAGAAAATAAAATCCTCCTGATTTTTCACAGCCAGATTTGTGAAACCGAGTGATGTTGGAAAGTTTTTAATAAATACAAACCAAGTACACCTCTAATCAAATTCTCACGAAGTTTGATCCCAGGTCAAACGGGGTCGAACTTTTAAAAACATCTGCTAATGTCTAATGTACCTACTAAATTCCATAAGAAATTGCTTACGGTTCCAAACAAATATCCATAGGGAAATCATTTTAACATTACATTAATTACGCTGGTACAGACTATAGTCTTCTCCAAGGGACAAAAGAAACAAAAATTGCGCGTTCAGCCAAAATGTTGGGAAAGCCATGACGCTGCGAATAAGTGCAAAAAATTGAAAGGCTACTGTCGTGGCCATAGGCATGGCCCATCTTCGCGCGCTTTGTCTCCGGATATCTTCTGTCCTCCACATCAGCCTCATCGTGTGTACGCCTGTATCTTTCGTGAAATCTGTAGTGATTTGGTCACCGGTGAACAACTCATACTTTGCTGTGAAAGACGGGAAAAGAAACGGCTACCAAAGAATTAGACTGAACAAGCCAAAAGGGATATGCAGTTTTGACAAAGCATACGGGACAGCAGAGACTGCTTTTGCAACTAAGAGTGACCTTTCAAGCACATTAGAAGGTGTTTATCTGGAGTTTTATAGCACGTTATGGCTCAAAAACAGAATTAGAAGTCTGGTGCATGTTCAAATCAAGAAGTTTGAACCTCTTCCATAAACATGTTTGAACGTCTAGATGCTATGACATGGCTCATGTGCACTTTGACAAATGGCAGGGGAGGGGATTAAATACTGAACAGAGAGAAAACCAACCATAGGATACTCCAAGCATGCGGATGTGCCACAATATCCAAGCCACATTAGAAATAAATATGGAAGCCCAATATGATGTCACCAGAGAGAATGGGATTTTTGGGCATTCCTGAGCACCAATGCCATATTCCCTGGAATCAACAGGTAATCTAAGTTCTTCATTGGCTTCTACAGGTCACGACCATCGTCTTGCAAGTTTATAAGCACGAAGCTTATGGCCCAAACCGATCCCTCTCTCTTCATGCCCACGAAGATATAGTGGTTAGGACGTACTTTGAAAACACATATCAGATAAAGCAGATGACCAGTCCTCCAGAATTAATGAAACAGACAGTTGAAGCATACAGCTAATGTTATCCCATGTATCTTCATCCTGACGTAAGGACACAGAAATAAACATCTTTCCAAGAACACGCTAAAAGTTGATGAAACAAAGTAATACAGCACCTTCGAATTGTCGAAAGAAAACTTGCTATCTTTTGTCTTTTGACAGTTTTTTAAACCATATAAGCGTGTTGACACCTAAATTTTGACTTTTTAAAATTCATTCACTTAAGTACATAAAAAAAATGAGAATTTCTTCTCACCAAAAAATTATTTTTTTCATGCATTGCATATTTAATTTTTTGTCGATCATGCATTTTATTATGGCTAACGACGGAGGATTTGAGCTTAAATTGACAAACGATTGGACTGAGCGTGAGGGAGGTGTGCCGAAAGGCTTATGAAGTTTTGAACTTAAAAGAAATTTTTCCACAGGGACTGAATTGCAAATACATAAAACTTCAGGGGCTGAATTGCAAATACATAAAATTTTAGGGATTGTTTTGCAAAGAAGAGTTAGTGGAGAAATTAGAAAGGAAGATGGAGAAGGGGAGATATAGAAGGGAAGATGGAGAAATTAGAAGGAAAGATGGAGAATGGAAGATGTTAGAATTAGAAGGGAAGATGAAGAATTAGAATGGGAGATGGAAAGATTAGAATGGAAGATGGTGAATTAGAAGGAAAGATGGAGATAAAGAATGGAGGATGGTGGAATTAGAAGGGAAGATGGTGGAAATAGAAGGGAAGATGAAGTTAGTGGAAAAATTAGAATGATAGATGAAGATAGAGAAAGGAAGATGGGGGAGTAGGCTATAAAAGGAGGAAGAATGAAAGCCTTGAGGGAGGAGGATTTTTAGAGAGATTAGAGACAAATTGGGAAGACTTTGGAGAGGAGAAAAAAAAAATTTGAAGAGATTTCAAGAGAAAAAATTTTGAGAGAGAAAAATTCGCCGCCGTGGAACAAGCCTTGGCGACGCGACGGATTCATCTCCAACGAGCTCTAGGCGCATCAGCATGTGCAATTATCTGGTAACTCAATTTTTAATATTTAGATGACGAAATCTCGAAAACAAATATACTGAACATTCGTAGATGACTTCGAGATCTTCGATTTGATATATTATGGCGCGAAAATGGACGTCGTTTGCTATGTCAAAAGGGTCCCGAAATTGAGAGCAGAAATCTAGAAATATGGTGATCAGAACCTGAGATGGAATTTTTCTGATCTGACCTTTCACGCTAAATGATTTTCCATGGGTTATTCTAGACTTCGTTTCATAAAGACCTCTTCATGACATTTGTTCATAAGATCTTAATGCATAACATATAAAAAATACAAAAATATTCATGCACGTTTCGTATTTTTAATGCATTTAATGAAATCATGCAATTCTGTTGGCGTCCTTGAGTCTGAGTGTTTTTCGGTGCGTGGTCATATTGATTTGTAGTTATCTCATGTTTAGAGTCTTCTTTTGAAACTTCACAAAAAATAAAAGTTGTTCATTGGGGTCTTGTTTAGTAGACTGAAAAATTTGGTGCATTAATTTTGAGATTTGAGTGTCCATTTGAGCTTAATCCTGAAGTATGTCTGTTCTGTGAAATTCGTTTGTTTGCTGCTGAGCTCTCATGAAAGACCATTTTCTACACGAAAATGAGTGTCTCTTCAATAAGAATGTAAAACATGAAAGTTGTCAATGACACATTTTCCCATCCACATAAAAAATCTCAGAATTTTTGCATACATTTCATTATTTCTTTTGTATTTTATGGTTACTACTTTCTCCCTAAGAATGTTCATGGACAGTATGGTTTAATTCGTATTTTTTGTGTTAATACATTGGAAAATGTAAAAAATGGTCTCAATGAAGTTTAATCAGCACGTGTTAAACTTTCTTTGAGCGTTTGAATTGTCTTAACTCATTGGCGATTGTGCATGTCCGATTAGATAGTTTATTATTTTCATTTAGCTTTGGCTCGATGCTTTGACTACTGGAGGATGACCGATGTCCATTCCGGTCCGTTTTGTTGTACTCCCGACCCACGAAGTTTGGCGACGGGTGTTTGATCGATGTCCATTCCGGTCCATTTTTGGTGTATTCCCGATCATGTCTCGGGTTTTATTTAATTGGTTTGTAATTATTCGCCCGACGAGTTGCGGGTTTTATTTTCACCGTCCTTAGAGTAGTTTTACTTTACCTGCCCTCTCTTCACATCTTTGTTTGCTTTGGGTGATTTTGCATTTTTTTTATAATACATCGAAAATCTAAAAAAATTCATAAAAAAAAAACCCAAAAAAAAAAAGAATTGCACCTTTGAACCTCAAGTGAAAATTCATCAAAATTGCCAAGTTGAACATTTTCATGAAATTGGTACCGAAAGGGCGTTAATTGAAAAATTAGCGTAATCAAGTCCCCGAACTCATTAATCTCTGGTTCGTAGGAATAAAGTATTTCTCCCGATGCTTTATTTAGGTGTCTAATCAACCTACCCAAAATGATTAGTGGCGACTCCAAGATAAATCCTTCTTTTGATGAAATTGAACCTAAGTCACGATTTGGTAGAACTTGGGAGAGTTCGAGCTATGCTAGTTAATTCAATTTAATTAACATGGTAATCCATTAACTTTAAAAATTGGGAAACCGATTTTTAGGTCGCGACAAAGCGATGGCAACCATAAAAAGAATCAAACATCATAACAAGCGTTAAAGCGGAAAGAACAACAGAGTCACTGGACTTTTTCGGTAAGCTGTTGCATCACATATATCAGTATGGAAAGTCAAAACACTGGGCAAACAGAGAGATTATTGCTGCATCATTCATTTGGTACCAGTTTAACAGTAACTTAAGTTGTTTCTGCAATGGCACTTACTTTTAACCATAGCAATATGCTCAATCCCATCAAGCAGTGATCTATAACAGAAGGCCATGAAAGGCCCCCACATGGTGGGTATTAGGGGCAACACCAGCCTGCTCCACCAATTTATCCATTTCTTGTATATCTGTCATACAAAATCTAGAAAATGAATTTCATCACATTGATTATTTGTATCAAAGAACACATTTTCAAACAGAACAACCATATGCATGCCACACTGGAAACACGACTGTCGAAGACAATCTTCCAAGTTCTGATAGTATCTCACATCACCAACCCTCAGTGAATCTAATGCCTGGATTGGCAAAATATGGAAATGTCCCTTCACAAGATTCGCCTAAGGAGGGTGAGCGGCCTAATACTTATTGCACTAATGAGCTCAAGTAATGCAATACCTATTACACAGTTTGATTTCATTAATGACATGTAGTTAAGGTCCCAAATACCCCTGAAATCAGAATTGAAGGGAATATTATAATTTCCACTTGATAATCAATAATTTTTCATGAAATTAATGCCCATATAAAAGTAAGTGAAAATTAAGGGTGCAAAAGTACCTGATCAAATCAGCAATTGAAATTATTTCAAGTTCTCTTTCAGCGCAAATTGTCGAAGCTTTGGTAATTAGGCCATAGAACTGTTGACACCTAAATTTTAGTTTTTTCTTTTTTCACACAAAAATGAGGATTGGTTCTCGCAAAAATAATCCTTCATGCATAGCATATCTAATTTTTCTGCATTGCATCATTATTGGTTTGGATCGGCGATGAAAGATTGAGCTTAATTTGGCTAGCAATTTGGGCAGACGTCATCGTGAATTTTCGGCAATGACCAGATCAGAGCCCGAGATTGGGCGAAGTAAGCCCACAAGAATGTGATTTTTGGCTGGCCCTATAAACTCCTCTCTGGGCCGAATTCTTGAGGAGTTTTAATCCATTAGAACTCCTCAAGTCCAGATTTTTTAATCAGACGGTCAATATCCAATCAAAGCTCCTAATCTAATGGTCATCAATGAGTCTTATCTCGACTAGGATTAGAGAACCCATCTTGTCTATAAATAATCAACTTAGCTTTAGGGTTAAGGGCTCAGAAATTCACGAAAAAAAAAATCTTTTGCTGAGAAGCCGTAAGAGATAGAGACAAAGAAGGCGGTTGAGGCTGAGTCTTCCGTGGTGGCTTTATCTCCTTGCTTCGTCAACTTGTTGCCGATTCACTCCATCACTTGGAGCATCCACATGATTCAAGTCAGAGAAGGTCTAGTAAAGAAGAGACAAGAAGATAGTGGGCAACAGTAAGTGGAGTGTGAAAGGGAAAAAAAAGTCCACGCGAACACTTGTCCCTTCTTTTTGCCCATTTAGAGCTTCCTTAGCAAAGATCATGCCCCAGCTTGAGACCCCTGCACCAGCATCCTTGAAGTAGCTAGCTTTTGGAGAGGAATTTTGCCGCTGATTAGTGCCTAAAAAAACTGTTGTGCGGCACCAAAAATAGCCCCCAATCAGTCCGAATTTTTTCTGCTATTTCTCAGGGATCTTTCTGGGGTTATTTGCTACTGTTCAACTGCTAATTTGATCCATCACTTTGCTGTTTTATACAGATTTTTGGGTTACTGTTCGGATCAATTACCTCGTTATTTAATGCAATACTTTCGCTGTTCGGTGCCGTTTTCTTAGGTGGATTAGTGCTCAAAATCATTGTTACAAAGGAAGTCTTGACGGAGCTGCAAATCATCTTCATCAAGCTCTTCAATCAACGTGAGAACCATTGCCGATCGATCCATCCCTGAACTTGGTGTGCAAGTCTTCGAGCAAAGTTCGAATTAGGTAAACGAACAATTCTAATTTTGTTACAATGTTGAGTTCGTTATCTATGTGATTGATTGCTTTTTGGCTAAAAAGTAAACTCTTTTTCTAAAGTTTAGTCATTGGTGATTGCACAAGGTGTTATAGCATTCATGAAATTCGGATTTCCCTCTTGATATTGCTAGGTTTGAAAATTTGAGCATGATTTGATTGGATTTCACTTTGTCTCCTTTATCTTGATCAACTTTGGATTATCTTGTATGTTCTAAATAAAGTTAATCAGATAAAGGTGAATTTTGGAAAGATAAGGATAAGTGAGATACAATTGAGATTGGGAAGACAATTCGTGGATGAAGATAGATTTTTGCATACCAAAATTTGAATTCTTCTGCATATCTTTCATCGTGTGGACATTGTGATTATCTTGGTGGATATTTGTTGTATCTCGTTGCTTGAATTTTAAGTAATCTTATCCTGAAGAGATTGAGCATATAATTCAAAATATTCGGAATTTCCCGAGTTCAAAATTTAGAATACTTTTTTGGAAAAAATCTGAATATATCTAGCAAGTGATTATCTTGATTGGATATCCTGAAACATATCTTTAAAAATCTGGAAATTATCTAATACACTTTGAATATCTCATGAGATAATTTTCCTAATTTAAAAGATGTGATTATCCTTTGTGGATAGGGTCTTGTACCCTTTGAAATTCGGCTCTTTATCCCTTAGTAGCCGAAATCCTTTTTATTTTATACTATAGTCTAAATTCAAATATTTTTATAATGTTCCTTGAGTATAGTACATGCTCCCTTGCGTCTTTGTCCCTCGGACATGTGCATTATGGGTGACCATCCGACTTCACCCTCGAAGTCGCACAAATGAAATTATCATCCCATCCCATAACTTTGGGACCGGACCGATAAATTTCATTTAAATTCACCATCTGACCCCACCCTCAGGGTACGATGTGACTAAATTCCCTTCCGACCCTAAACTTTGGGTACAAAGCGAATTCATCGAAAATTCGGATCATAAAGTGTACGATACTCAAGGTTTATTATACTCTTATTTGACTCTGTTTTCGTAAAAAAAAAATTACAAAAAAGACATCAAATTATGGTCTAGAATGGAATTAAATGTCAAGATACCTTTTAATATAAAATTAGACTTTGAGTGATCAATTTCTTAATTTATATTAATTGTTATCAACTCTCGGACCATCTTTTATTTTTGCCTTTTATTTAATCCGAAAATACCAAAAAAATGTCATTCATGTGCATTTCATATAGGGTCGGTCATGCATAATTCATGTCATCATTGTCATTCACACATTGTTATTCACATCATATAGGTAGATGTGCATCCTTGCATGTCATGATTTTGTTTAAATTTCAACTCATGTTTTGTGTGCATTAAAACTCACATCATGTCACTTTTTTTTTCAAAAATTAGCAAGCATTTTTTTATCCATATTATTTTGCACATCATTAGAATCCATATTTTTTTGCGCATTTAACTTAAATTTTTAGACATCATGTTTGTCATATAGTTCAGAATGCATAGCATCATATAGTTTCATGTCACGATTGCACTCATGTAGTTGCATTCACATTGCATTCATTATTTCAAGAAAATCCCAAAATAAAAATAAATTGCACCTTGGTTTCAAAGAAATCAATTGAATTTGTCAGTTCAAGAAAAAATTTCACAAGAATGGTATCGAAAGGGTGTTAATTGAAGAAATTAACATAATCACGTCCCCGAATTTAAATCTCTAGTTAGCAGAAAATGACGTATTCTGCCGATACTTTATTTAGGTCTCTAATCTACCTACCAAAAAAGATTAGTGGCGGCTCCAAATTTAAATCATTTGAACATAAACCTAAGTTGCGAATCGGTAGAGTTTGGGAGAGCTCGGGCTAGGTTAGTAAATTCATTTAATTAATCTAATAGTCTATTAACCCGAGAATTTCATAATTTTTAGGTTGCGACAAACCATCATCATCCACTATCTCAGATAAATCTCCACTAGGCTCCAACCCAGCCGACATCGCCAGATCAAGAGAAGCTTCTGCATGCCCAGCTCTTTTGAGAACCCCTCCTTCTTTATATTTCAGCGGGAAAACATGGCCAGGCCGATTAAAATCTTCAGGTTTTGAATCATTCAATGCAAGAGACAATATAGTCCTGGCTCTATCATGAACTGAGACACCGGTAGTTGTCCCGCATTTTGCATCCTTATATGAAAAAATGACTGACTCAGATCTCACATTTAGAAATCCAACCCTTCATGAGAAGATACTACTGAAATATTAGATATTTCCAAACTTGTTCCTTTAGTCAACTATCATAGCAAAAGGAAAAATGCAGCCTGTTGTTAATGATTTTTTTTTTTTGTTAACGCCCTCTGCAGGACAATGCATTCTCTCATAGCATGTATCCAACTTACAAAATTCTCTGAGAAGAACTAAACTTTTCCCCCAAAAAACCATGCGTGCAACTATGAGCAATTACATCACAAGTTCATGCCATAGTGCTCGATCGATTTTCATAAAGCGGCTAAAATGATTATTCAGAAAAGATGTCCAACATCATTGATTGATATCTAAGATGGTATTGAGCAACCAGATAATAGCATTAAGTCGATGAAAAACTTACATTCCTAACCATCGCATGATGATAAAACCTTTCGATGGCCCTCAAATTACTTACATCTCCAACAATAAAAGCAAAAGAATCACGTCATGGATATCATATTCATGCACAGAAAAAGCCAAAACTGTTCCAGATAGTACCGAAAGATAAGAGCAAGCAAACATCAAATCACATGGAGAGTCGTGCCACCTTTGGGACTTTATTGTCTTCCAAAGCAATAGGCCATTCTATTTAAGCTTTTCTGTCTGGGTAAAAGCTCTTCATAGAAATTTCCCACAAAAAAAAAAAGGGGATCAGAATGGCCATAGCACTGACCTAACATACATGAAGATCCGTACCACTGAAACAGTAAAAGCTGTGCAAAGCTTTTCCTCATTCTCCTTATGGGTCACCATCAAGGGAAGTTGCAGCCTCTCCAAGTCTTCTTCTCTCATGCTCACACGTACGATTCCAGAACTTAGATTGCGAGTCAAATAACACAGCCTCGTTCATAAGAGGTTCTCTTCTATTTATCATGAGTCGGGAAGCTTATAATATAAGGGCGCTCGTCAAGGAACGATAGAGGAAAGTTTGCAGTTTTCTATACAATGCATGCGTTTTTTCAGTTCATCTGTATTCGGTGCTTTGGAACCGGTGCTCTGGACACTAGTTAACAATACCCTTTATATTGGCGCTAGTAATCTCTCCTAGTTAGGCGTGCCTGAGATGAAACGCAAACTGGCCGCAGAAACATGTTTTGGTCACCACAAAAGCCGAAGTTCAACGCAAATAATTAGCATAAAATCGTCTCTTCTTCTCCTTTTCGATCAGCCCCATTCAATTTCTATCCATCAAGAAGAAGTCAAGAGCCACCATTTTCAGCTGAACGAATATAATACTGAGAACTAGGAACTAGCTGATTCCAGATATCAACAATTCACCTTAGTTTTCATCACCCACCACACAAAATAAAAAGAATTATATGCTTAAATCTCAGCATTTTCCATCAGTATCGGCGTCAGACCTTCACCTGGAAAAATCGCAACGCAAGTAAAGAATGTCGCTTCGAGAGCGAAGAACAGGCACAAATTCTGAATTGCATTTTTCAAAGAGAAGGGTGAGCACTAGATGCCAACAGGATCGAATTTTATAATCACCGAACTTTCTACTCTGGTTCACTGGCATGAGAGAGAGAGAGCATACTGTGAACTCGAGAACACGGAGGAAGAAGAGTGACGAAGGCCGAGGGAAGCCATTATCGCCCCAAAACGAGCGAGGAGAGGAAAATCACCGGTCAGGGTTTCGTCGACCAACGTTGCAGGCCAGGGTTTCGTCGACCAAAAACGAAAGAATATAAATAAATTTGTATAATTTCACTTTTTATT
>JAGVVM010012095.1:0-12298 GCA_019149425.1 Psidium friedrichsthalianum
AAGAAGGCGCGGAAACCATGATCGGGGAGCCGTCATATTACCCTTTGCCCCCAAATCCTAAACCATCATATACGTGAGGACTTTTTTGGGATGAGAAATCGTATTACAATCATTTTATTTATGAAAATTATTCCCAATTTCTAATACAACATTCACTATATACAATCTTTAAAATCACGGGTAAAATTCGAGTTTGTCCTTCTTCGTAAAACTAATAAGGTTTTCATCAAGAGGCTCTCCAGTTTTTGATAATGTTCGAAATCAAATTGTGGCACAATGATCGTGCTCAACTTCCTCACGGCCAATCGTAGTTTTTACTCTCCTAGTTTGAGGACTTACAAGATGATCTCTTAGCAAGGCGAAGTTTGCATGGCAATGATGCAGCAGGCTACTATTTCAGAGTACGGTACACAAAGAGGAGTGGATGCCCCGTCCTTATTTTTAGACATACAAAACTTTGGTTTTAGTCTCTCCATAAATTCCCATTATTACCAAGCCTCGACTTCTTCTTAGTGGACTTAAAAAAATCATTTGGCAGTGATGGCCATCCTTCCAAAAAGTGATAACTCTATTTTTATATATATTTGAATTGTATTTATTATTTTCAGCGGAACCATTAATCTGGGGGGTTTATTTGCGGGGGTGCTTTGTTTTAATTTGGATTTGATGCTTACATCATTTATTTTAATTGTGTTATAGGTAATTCCAAGGGGAAAAGAGAGCTTGGGACTAAATTTTTTTTTTTCGTCTGTAATTTGCCAATGTAAGAAAAAAAAAAGGACAAACATGTGGTAAAGTGTGGCATAAGCTTCCCTAACCACCGTGGGCATAAGCTTCCTCGCCAAATTGGGCTCCAAAAATCAATCCATGCAAATATAAATCAAGAAGAATCAAGCTTATCTTGGGGAGAATTCAAAATTCAAGCTTAAGTTAGATTTTATTGTTGAAAGAAATCATAAAAATTTAGGAAAGAATACTCTTTCTTTGAAAAATTGTAATCTCTCCCGTGCTTCCATAAATTTTTTGGTGGTGGATTTCCAATTTTTTCGCTTTTTTTGAAAAGCAGGAAGAGGTCCCATATGAGAAAAGAAGAAAGACGACAAGAAAAGAATGTGATTTGAAGAAGAGAGAGAGAGAGAGGGGGAGGGGAGGAAAAGAGCAGAGAGGAGAGAGAGAGAAGGACTTATTTTTTCCATAAAACCATTTAAACGTTCGCGTATTTAACTCCATTCATGAGGTAATGGCCAAGAGGCGAAGAAGAGAGGCGAAATTCAAAAGTCAGCTCCTTTGAATCTGACAAAATAGATCGTAGTGACTTGTTCTAGTTTCTTCATCTGTTGGTTGTTATCCATTGTTTGTTAGTCTATTTTCCACTATGTTCGTAGATGACTTCTTTGTTGTTAGAGCTACGATGGTACTTTAACTATGAGTGTGGTTAATTTTTTTTAAACTCATTTAATGCATTCTATAATTTCATATGTGAGTTATATATCATGTTCCTAAAATGCTTTAAAAATTGCTTCATTCAAAAACAACTTGAATGATTTTTGGTTGCACTGTTTGAGACCGAAACGGAGATTCCAGGTAGTGCTTTATATGATGTATAGCCATGAATTCAAAAAACTTAGATAGAAAAATTCATTAAAAGTTTGGTTTGGTGGTGGTTTCGGACTATTAGTCATCATGATGGTTTATTAGAATTTGAGAACGTTCATGGCATCTTATGCGTTTGTTGGGATTTTAACCTTAAATATCACATGGACAACCAAGTACACGGGGTGAGCTAAATCGCGCGAAGTGGCGTCACAATGTGTGGCTAGTAGGGCTGGCAGGACAACCCGGACAAGAGGAGAGCCATTGTAAGTGCTAGTCTTAAAATTAGGTGAAGTTCTACCACACATTATGGTTTCAATTTAATTGCAATAACACGAGAGTGTGTTAATTAAAATCTGATTGATTAAATGAAATCGGATCATGCACCTATTTTTCACCCTTTGATAAAAATCCCTTTGTATCTTTGCTTCTTTAGATTGAAATTTCTATTCTTCTAGGTTTAATTTGTTCAATTTCTATTTCTCTCTATTATTGATATTTGCCCTTGTTTATTTAGTATTTCTCTTAAAAAAAAAATTTCGATTGCTTTAAAATGAATCTTTATTGCTTAGAGTAATATTGAGAATTGATTTTCACACTTAATTAGTAATTTGATCGATTTTTTTAATTTTATATCGACTTCCCTATAAATCTCTGTGGAACGAATACTTTTATTCAATTACTTTATTACTTGTTCCGAGTACCGGTGGCACTTACATTGTTAATCAAGATGACACAAAAAAAAGGCGCCTGACAGATTAGGCTTAGAGTGGGAGAACTTACCGCGATGCGTATTCCTTCTTTTTTTTAATATTTCCATGCCAAGGATTGTAGAGTCGTTAGCAAGGCAGGGTAATTGAGGGAGGCCACTATGACGTTGTGCTGGTAAGAGATAGAGCTAACCGATGCTCACCATCCCTATTTGAGACAATAATACAACTAACGGAAGGGTTGAAAAGAGAATTCCGTCAGGGATCATTGGGGTGAATAGGTCTAATTGTTTCGAGGGACCACCAAAAGGCCTGATTGGTGTGGGACAGGGGAGGGGAGGGGGGGGGGATTTTTCGCTTGCTAAGAATCAGGGCAGACTTGCGAGGACCATGATTTGAGTGAAGAAGAGTAGAGAGCGGAATGCGGGAAAAGAGAAGGGTGAGGGGGAGGAGAGAGAGAGACAGAGAGAGAGGAGGAGAGAAGGAGAGAGAGAGGAGAGAGAAGAACGTTGACTATTTAAAAGAAGAGAGGATGTAACGTTGAGGAGGGAGCACGGTGGCAAACCAAAGGGGTGAAACATGCTCCGTATAATGTAGGGGTGAGCGGTTTTTCCAGTTCTGTATGTTCCCTCTACTTGGACACCTAGAACCATAAAAAAAAAAAAAAAATAAATAAGCCTAAAAAATAAACCCCGTCTATCATGTTCCTCATTTTGTGGAACCTGACCTACCTGGCTATCTTGGAACCTAGAAAGGCATTACCCTATGTCCAGTGTTTCCCAGGTCGTTCCAGGTTCCCCCATTTCCAGCAATGGTATATTTTTTTTATTTTTTTTTATGTTTTTTTTTTTTTTTTTTTAGTTGAACGATTTAGGTGCATAACTCACATTTAATAATGACACATCACCGACTACTAATCACTGACCACACTCAATCATTTAGCAGAAAAACAAATTACAAAATGATTAGAACAAATTTAACCAGTAAAAGTCTTATGATAAGGGGGTCTGGATTACACAATCACCCTTTAGATATTATTAGAATACCGCAAAGGAGGTGGTTGACGCAAACACATATACTAGAAAAAAAAATAAGAAAAAGAGAAAAAAATAAAAAAAAAAAAAAGAAAATATAAAAACTTAAGGGTTTGCCTCCAACACAGGGAGTCCAGGTTCCACAGTTTCCTGTCCCCACCTTCAAGCACCTGGAACCTAAAGAAACACTCAGAACATGTTCCTATTTTTTTTTTTTTTTAAAAACCTTGAAAATAATCTCCCTCCATACCTTTGAACTTGGAACCAGGCTCGGTTCCACGTTGTCCGGGGTTCTTCAGGTTCCCGGTTTCTACCCTGGAACCTCTCACCCCATAATAAATAGGCACCAAGACACATGATCTTTTCAAGAGAAATATAACTGTATATTCAAAATAATTGATCAAAATAAATAAGATAATTATAATGGTCAGAAATGCACATCATTAGTCATCGCAACAATATTTTTTTCAGAATGAGTAGATGCCGCTGCCACCGGCTCGCTTGCCTGCCACTAGCCCACCACTGCTGCCCGCCCCACCATTGCCTCCGTTGCCGCCCGCCCGCCATTACCACTGCTGCCCTCTTGCCTACCGCCTACCGTCTGCCTACGCTACCTGCACTACCACACCTGCCACCGCCACCGCCAGTCATATGCCCGCCACGCAGCCACCTGCCTGCCACACACGTCCAGACTGACAGATATGAGGTTTTTTTAAGGTAGTGTTTTTCTCAGTTTGGTTTTTGTCTATGCATGGACGATTTTTCTGCAGATTTGACGGTCCAAACCGGTTCAATGTTGGCAAGGCCGGTCCATTTGCATGGAATTGGATTCACATGATTCTCCAGCCCATCGGTCCGACTCCAATGCAGAATCTTTTTGGGCAAGATTAAGAAGTGGCTTCTCTGGATTCCAATTTGTCTCCCGAAGTCAGCACGTTTCCTGGAGTACTTCGGGCATTTGATTGGTCTCGAGCAACTCCATGGTCCGATCGTCGGTGAAAGGCTGTCGGCCCGCGAGCATGCTTCAATGGCATTCGACGTTCGGTCGGTGGCCCACCAACCGGCCAGCCACATAAGAAATCCAAGCTTTTCTATAGATAAATCACAAAAGCTACTTTTTTCTACTCTCTAGATTTGGTTAATGTTTGATGCCATCGACAACGGTAGAACAATTTTTTTTTTTTGGGGTGATTTGCAAATTAAATTCAACAATCATTCATTCATCGGACATGTCTCTTCTGTGATCCATTTCATGTCGAGTCAGTCTCCCTCCAGATAACTAAAACATTGGTCTCCAGTGTTTGGTTACAATAAAATTTAAGATACTTCGACATGATTTCAGATGAAATTTGTCGGTATATATGTTTTCTAGAAAAGGGGTATTTTTTTTTTCCGAATCTCTTTCAAATGGATGCAGCAGTTCGTAGCGAGGCAATTGGACAGATGAAACAATTCTAGCGCTCGAGACAAGATGAGTAAATTCAACCGAACTGTGTTATTATCTCTATTTGCACTAGTCAGATTCCTTGCACAGGCCAAAAGACTTTAACTTATGGAAGAACTTATTGGTCTCTTTTAATTGTGATTGCACACTTGACATTGCGAGAGTTACGTACACTTGATGCATGCATGAAATATTTTCTTACTCGAAAAATGCTTGCATAACGTCCATTGCAAATGAACAGTATCATGGTGCTATGTCAGTCACAAATTCATTTTGAGGAACCGATAGGCTTCTTATTTTGGATTCTATTTTTGACTCTGTGTTTTTTTTTTTTTTTGGGGGGGGGGGGGGGCAGCTCTATATTCTTATTACCAGCTCAATTTAGAGATAAAAAAAAATGGCCCACATAATCATTTTTTTTTTAATATTAATTGAAACCTACTAGGTGTGTCACAGCGAAGAAATATACGAAGAACTCAGTTGCGACTTCTAACATGGTGGATATTATTCTTCGGCCGGAGAAAAAAAATGTGGATATTGTTCACAAATAAAAAAATAATAGATAAAAAAATAGGATGTAATCATCTTGTATATCTTGAACTTCCGATTTTTGTAGGATTTTGCAATTGAATAACACACAACTGTGGAGAAAGTTTCGTTAATCTTTGCTTCTTTGATCGCAAGAAAGAAAGAGCTGTTCATTGTCGCCAAAATTTTTGTTTGTATTTATATAGTTTAGGGATATGATGATAATTTATTCTTCGAATTTTCAGATGGATAGAGTTCATATTAAAAGCAACTTCACTAATGAAAATAATAGTGGTGATGAAGACAGGATAAACAATGCCACCAAACATGCTAGTGAAGAAAGCGTCACAACACTAGGGAACGTGGAATCATACCTTGTGTTGGTGTAGGCTTTAATTATTACACTCGAGAACATGGAATTCACACCTTGCATAGGCATAGACTTTAATTATTAAGAAGTTGATTTCATTAGTCTTAATTTTAGGTCACGAGAGGATACGCTGCAATTTGAGTTGAGCTAAAGGACCGAGGAGCCCTTTCATTGTACAATGATTTCATTATTAATTGCAAGCAAAACCACCGTTTCAAGCATTTTTGTTATCTTTTAAAATTAATAGATGTTTCTAGCGGCGTAAACAATTTCCTTCTAGTATACGATGATAATTTCTCGATTTGTAATCGTTCATATTTCGGTATTTAATTTATTTTTTCTTTCTCAATATTCGGGAAATTGGTTCTGTGGGCCCTCTTCTGATCTTGTCTCTAAATTTGACCTGGCAATATGGAAACATAGAAATAAACAAAAAAGAAAAAAAGAAAAACACATAGTCAAAATTCAAAACCGGCATCCTCAGAAGGGGACCGTTGTGCTAGCCGCTCCCTCTGTTGTTTTGTGGCTGGAGCAGGTGTATCCCTCGGATTGCTGGGAGCTCAAGATCACCAAGCTAAGAAGTTGCGTTAGGTGAACATTTAAACGAATTTAAAATTTTTAAGGTAACATGCAACTTACATTATTTTTAAATTTAAGCTTTAAAGAAACACAGTTTTGGATTGTAGTAATAAGGCTTGCCCTTCAATTGCAATACGTAAGAGAACATCTTCCTACGAGATGTGAGATGCTTCGCCAAGATTTATATCGACATTTTCCATCTCTTTCCAGTAGCGATTTCGACGGTACGTCTGGGTCTTTGGCGAGATTTTTTGGGAATTGCAATCTCGAGCTCATTCACCCATTTTCATCAACAGGCTGCAAGGTTTAAGGAACTCGCGACGTAAACTTAACCGAGTAGGTTCAAGGATGTCGATTAATATTCATAAAGCACGTTCCGGGTTTAGAAAATTTAGTACTCGTGATGAGAATGTTCTGCTTATGCCCCGAGTAACTTAAGTCAATTATGGAGAAGAAAAATAAAAAAGCCCAATTCTTTGTCATTAACCGTCCTCCCTCGTCAAAGGAAACGCAGTTGCGATTACATAAATTCCCCCACCAAATAAAGATTCTTGCCAACCGACATGATTCAATTGGCGAGAGGACGAGCCAAGACATGATCATCAATCATGATCACGAAGTAGACAAAGATGGAATTAGCTAAGTTGATTGCCAGTAGGATCGATACTGGCCAACCACTTCATCCGAGTATAACTCAATAGTTTAGTTGCTATGTAGAGATGTGATTATAGAGTCGTTGAAGCAGCATCTCCATTGATAAGATAAATTTATGTAATGCGACCACTTGAACGGTGAAATCTACGAGCGAACACTAGGAATCTATACGACGTGGCAAAATCTATCTAAAACCCATATTTCAACCCATAATCAATAGTGTGAGTCATAAATGGATTGCTTTAAGTTTTTAAAACAAGCTTAAATTGGTCATAATGGATTACTTAACAACTTAATGAGTATTGATATGTTTTAAATGCGTCATAAATTGGTTAGCTAACTATCTTAAGTGGGTCAGAAAAAGGATTACTTAAAAACTTAATGAGTATTAAATGGATTTTAAATGCGCCATAAATTGATTAGCTAACTATCTTAAGTGAGTCATAATAAAAAAATCATTTTTTAATATTTTTCCTTTTGTTTTGTTTTGTTTTTTTCCTCTAAAATTCGGCGAGGGATTGACACATCATTTGCCGGTCCTTTGTTATTTTCTTCATAAAATACAATATGTCAATTTTGTTTAACATGCATTTTTCTTGTTTTATTGCAAAATAGAAAAGTTAAAAAAAAAAAAGAGCCCTCTTCACCACTTTTGGGCCCATTCCTTTCTTCAAAAGGCCCAAGCCTGCCTTTTGTTTCTGTCCTTTAAGCCCACGTTCCCCTCCCCTTCAACCGAACCGGGGGTGGGGGGACGAGTGTGTGTTCTGGTTTCTCTCTGGCGCGCGCGCACGCCCGTCCGAGGCAGGCGAGAGTGGTCACAAATGGCGGTGCGCGGGCAACTTGGCCACAGGTGGCGCGGCGAACGATCCAGACCAGAGACGAGCGAGCACAGCACCGGCGGCGAGACGAGCCGAGCCAGTGGTGTGACGGCCGAGTGAGGCCTTGGCTCATGGCGGCCGGGCGACACAACCTCCAGGGGCCAGTGTCGACGCTCCTCTGTCAGCCCAAAGGAGGCTGCCGTGACGGCAGGATGAGGGTTTGGCGGGCCGGTCTGGTGGCTGTGCGACGACGCGTGCGGTATCTGAGCAACGGCTCGAAGGCCTTGAGTCGCACCGAGGCTGAGCCAGTGGTGGCCGGAGGCGCGGCGCTGTTTGTGACCGACCGACGAGGGGGTTGGTGGCAGTGTCGGGGACTGGGATTGGTCTTTAGAGTATGGGTAGTGGGCCTATGTTAGTAGAGTTAGGTTGTTGGGCCTCTTTTGGGCTTTGCAGGTTGAAGTCCATGGACTGGGCTCGGGTTGTGAGCCCAGTCAGCGGGACACAGACCCTAGAGGTCTGAGTCCAGTCGGACTGGGTCGGGTCAACCGAACCGACGCAACCAAGTTCCATTTTATTTTAATGATAATAAATAATTAAAAAATCAGAAAATTTTCAGAAAATGAGAAAAAAAAATAGGAAATTGGTAGCAAACGTCTTTATTTGCCTATTGTCTAATTAGGCTTTTATGTGCTTAATTACCGGTTATTTTTCATGTTTAATTTGCATGATTCAGTTTTAACTTAACATATAAATGTCTAAATAATTTGTTTCGTATCACGTGTTTCAGTAGGTAAATTAGCACGGTGATTAGAGTTTAGTTCGAAATGCTTATTTTATCATTTGATTGATTGAACTTCGCTGATTATCTGCTATAAGTGAGTGTACATTCCAAATGCTTGATGCATCAAACTGATATCTTAATGTGGCGGTTGATAGTGACGCCCCTAGAGATGGTAGTTCATTGAGGCTTGGTGATTGAAGACTAACGTCCAATCCAGTCCATTTTCATACATCGATCTGCATATCGGAGTTGTTTCCTTTAAATATCGCTATTATAAATTTGGTTTGTATGTGTACATTCTAGTCTAATAGTTGGGGAAGCAAACCGACGTTTAGACTCCTTTGATTGCCGAGACTTCTCACTAAATCTTATGCAAGTAGAGATTCTGACTCATTCCATACAAGACCTTTTTCTGACCCACGAACGTTACCTAAGATATTATGAATCGTTCAAACATGTAAGGTGAACTATTATCACAATCTATTTATTCATAGCCAAAAAAAAAAAAAACCTACTTGATGCACTAAGAAATTACTTTGCTAATTTCATAAATCGGGTCGCCGATTATGAATTTGGGTGGATGATCTAAATATAAATTTATTACCATGTGATGACTTGGGAATAGACTTTGGATGGCGCACTTAAATGAATTTGTGACAAAATGATCTAGTAAAATCTATTAATAAGCATAATGTAGAGGGAAGTCAACGACCATCTTAGTACAAAGCTTCCAGTCCAAGAATTTAATCTGTTGACTGTCAATAGGCTTAACTACATTCATGAGAGTGTCCAATCTAAGTACCATGGTTTCAAGAACCTTCTACCAAATTGATCTATACGTGTAACACAAACCCAAACCTATAATATGCATTATCTTGACTTAAAAATTATTGGGGTGTGGTTCATGCTCCATATCAACAAGAAAACATGGGGTTCGAGAGGGCCGTCCCAAAAAGGGTCTCAAGAGGGCAACGTCTCCTGAATGCTAAATGGTTTTATAGTTTGAATCCATACTTTATTGGTAGTTTGGATTTGGGCCCATGAATAGATACGGTCATATATATATATATATATATATATATATATATATATATATATATATAATATTTCTCACTTATAATTGGAAGTTGTAATAGAGAGTTATGAGGTGCTAATCATAGTGGAATTATTTGCTGGATATAATCCTAGTGTAAGGATAAGCTTTATTTCTTGATGTCTCTTTCTCGCATTTAGTTTTCACTTCGTTGTGTTTATGCGTATAATCCTAACAAAAACTAACCGATAAGAATCATATAGAAGGAGTTTTAGTTATATACGCATTGGCATAAGCCCTTTAATAATATGATCAATGGTAATACTGCCCTTGTGACTCTTGCAATAGCGGCAAGTGATCCGCCATACATTTCTTGCTCTCAAAAACCAACACAAGAACCGCTCACTCGAGAGTCACTTCCATGCGTCGGGGCCATTTCCGTCCAATTAATCATCAAGTTTAATACACCATTCCATTCTTGCATATGTCGTGTACATAAGGCATGGCTGATAATGGGCCACCGTATGGGCATGTTGATATCAATTTACATACTCGGTAGTTATTAAGTATTATTTGATGTCAAAAGCTCCTTAAGAACTTTCACTTGAAAGCATAATTGTTGGCAATTAATTCTTTCGGTCCCCACTATCTTTAATTTATTTTTCCCTCGAGACTTAAAATATGAGAATGGTTAAATTAGATTTGCCTATTTCTCATTAATTACTTTGCGTCACACAAATTTTTCGACGTGAGACTTTGATAATGACAAGAGACGGATCCAATAGTGATGAGATTAATGAGGACAAAAGGTAAATCAGTAACCCCAAAACATGGTTGATAGACTGTAGTTTGTTTTTATTCTACGCTTTTTAGGCTGCTTTCATTTCGTGGACCTCAATTGGTCCAGTCTGCTATGTCTAATCCCTGGTTTTCCAATCCCATTTTCTTTTTTCTTTTTCTTCTTTTTATTTCCAAATGAGGGCCTTCTTGTTTTGTTCTGGTCAATTTGATGGGATCTCAGCATTGGTTCCCAAAAGCTAACCTTAGATTTGAATTTGATGCAATTGTTCTCGGATGAGGCCTACTTATTATTTTTTTGCTAGTATATTACTTTATCAATTTGGACACTGACAATTTGATGACCTGTGATAGCCGAAATTTCGTTAGTTTTTTTTTTCTTTTTTTAAAGTGAAGTGGATTATGCAACAAAGTTTATGTTGAAAATACAAGAATAATGATATTAGGTGAGATATGGTTTGATGTCTGATGCTCGGATTGATTTATGGGCGTTAATGTAAAGTTACCTTCAACCGGAATTTGAGTGCGAATGAATCCCATTGAACCTCCTAACCAGTCGACCTACTCTTTTCCCAACCTATATAAGCCCCCTTTTCTCCCCTTCCCCTCATTTCCCCTCTTCATGCAAACGCACTCCTCTCTCTTCCCCTCATTCATTTTGCTAAACCTACACTCAATCCCTACTGCCATTTTTTCGGTTACCCCAATGCCGCTATGCCACTAGCTCAACATCGACGACAGCCCTAACATCCTCACGAGCTTAGCCCCTCTGTTATTCACGCGAAATCTTGCTCAATCGCCCCTTAGAGCCGCAATGCCGTGGGGAAGAATAAGCTATTCCAAGCTTGTTCCTTCATCATTTTCGTTCTCATTTCTTTGTGGATATTCTAAGGCAAGTAAAGCATCTAACTTTATTGTTGGCTTGATGATTTGTCACTTGATTGGTTATGAGATGATGGTTTGGTTGTGGGTATGGTTGACAAAATTTGGCATGCATGTGTTAGGAAATGGATTTGCATGTTAGATCTATTGCTTGGTTTGGTTGTAGATCTAGCTAAATTTGTGGGTTGATCGTGTCGTTTTTCGTCGAAAGGATGTGAATTTAGTGTTGCATGTTTTTCGATCTTTTGGCCGTGTACTTGGTAGTGAAGTATACGAGTGGGTCTTTGGCTGTGTGCTTGATTGTGTGCAATTGAGCTTTAGTCGTTTGCTATGATTGTGTGTGAGGATGGTTCGCTGTAAGCTCTAGTTATGCATGAAGGTTGTGAAATTGGGTTTTGGCCATGTGCTTTCGTGTTGGCGTGGAAGGTATGATATCTTATAGTCATGTAGCGTCCTACTGAGGTACAGAGTTGCATTACATCTAAGAGTTCAAGCACGAGTTATGTTTTTACATTGGGAATGTGAACGGAGGTATGCATATGGTATGTTTGGTATCTTGATTGCATCTAAGAATGAGAATATATAACGAATCTGGGATCTCGTCGGCCTGATTTCCGATCAGGACGAATGATATCTACCTGTCTCTGGATGATACCCCGTGGGAGCCGAAGGAAAATCGAAAATTCCATGACCTGTGTCCCATTAAAATGGAATGCTTGAGGCATATGTCTCTTGGAAGCCTTGGAGTAAGGGAGAATTGAAATCTATGTCCCTCAAAGCTAGCTATGGCCAATTTACCATGGATAAAAAGCTAAGGTGTTTATCCCTAGAATCAAGACATGTATTCCTCAAGCTACCATGGACTGTGGCCCATGAAAAACTGAAAATAAAGTGAAAACGAAATGGTTAACGTGTAATTATCTGCTTGGTCCTGCATTTGTGAGATTGAAATGTGCTATGTGTAAAGTGTTAATGAGTCTCATATCTGCTTGTCTTTGATGTTGAGTCATTCTTGATTGAGTGATGGATTGATAGTTAGTTGTTGAGTTAGTTGTTTTACTAGCTAAAGTATTT
>JAGVVM010012096.1:0-15137 GCA_019149425.1 Psidium friedrichsthalianum
GCCATTATCTATTAATGAGATCCAAATTCTTGCCCCCCCCCCCAACTCTCAATGTGCCAAATTATTTAAGAACATGATCATTTACAAACAAATCCCTCTGCCATCCTTTATATGGTATAGTGCTTTAAAATATCTCATATTCAGATATTCGACTTTTCTCATTAAAGAATCCTTTAAGTGCAAAAATAATCGACTTTGCACTTTTCATGTTCTCATTACTCTTTTTAAACTCATTATTCATTGAAGCCAACATGTATGACCTAACCTTTAGGTCAGCTTCAAGCCACTTCTCATAAGTGACTCACTCCTCTGGAGTTTCACCCTCAGGAAAGGAAGACGGCATCGTTTCATCTAGCAAATATCCGAGTTTTTCCAAGTTGAGAAAAATTCTCAAGTTCCTCGTCGATCATTGAAATGGATCTAGTCAAATAGTTCTTGTCAAAAAATTGAAGCAATCAGGTTTGTATTCACCATTTTAGCATAGTAATAAAATATATGTGCAGAAAACTAATTGCTACGTGTGACTTTCAAAGTAAATATTTCATTATGGTCTTTAAATAAATAGATACTCCCACTAAATTTAGCGAATCTCATACTCCTTAAAATAAGAAACAAACAATCTCTGTTAATAGTCCACCTCACCTGACAATTACTGGATTATATGAACTTGATGAGTAAATCAACTCATTTCAATGCATTATATGCGAGTTCCAATTATAACTTTGGTCTCTAGATCATGAAAGTCTCACCCGATAGTTATTGACTCCATGATCATTTTTAAGTCTAACCCAGATCTCATGCAAGTATTGAAAATGCAAACGTTCCCTCACTGACAGTTATTGGAAATCGTCTTATTTCAACCCACAACATCAAATTTCTGATTGAGTGGTCAATATTATAAGTGACGATTGACCTTATGTATCTATAGCAAATCAATCAATCATTAAATATCGAATCAAACAACGACGGTTAGAAGGTCAATGAGTCCAAAAACCAAGTCATTAAAAGGTCCTCATTTCACATATTAACGATTTTAGTATGCTCTCCCATAAACAGAACAAGGGATATATGTTAAACAGAAACATCTACCCTTTACAAATCAAGTTTACGGATCTTGAGCCAATAGATCACCATGAAAACAAAATAGATTTTGATTCAAGATTAATTTAGTTCTAGTTCTTGCCAAGTTGATCACAATAAACTTATGATGAGCCTTGCCAATGGAAAATGACCTCTTCATAGACAAATAGTCTAGTGCGCAAAACTATTCACGAACCCAAATCAATCAAATGCATGAATATACCTAAGGATGGCTCTAATATCACTTGTTAGGCTTCGCGGGGTGTAACATTATGGGTAAAAATAAAAATTTCAAAACATCAAAGTAAGCACAGGGAAAAAAGATATACCCATATGTTGTGCTTCCAAGGGGATGGTTCATAAATTTCAATAGAAAATCCAAATCATGTACGAAGAGGGTCTTTTGGATGCCTCTTGAAGCGCACTTGCGACGACTCGCTCCTTCTTGTCTCAAGTCCCACAAGTATCGAATTCTCCAGTTCAGCCACACCACCAATCTTGCAACGAATGGAAACGAAGATCGCACACGATCACCGCCTTGATTGTGCTAGCAATCTTCGTGATGAGATAATCCATGCTTGACTCCTTGATCATGAATTTTCTCACACGGCCCAGAAGGTTTGCACTTACGACACATTTTGTTTTTATGACGTGAAGCCACTTAGGGCGGACACACTAAAAACATTCCAAGCATTTATCCTCAAGCCTAAATAAGCTTGAGGGCTGGGGGAAGATTGGTAAATTACCGACCTCCACTGCCTTAGGGAGTGGCTAGCACTGTCAACCGGCACTGACTAGCAAAGGCAGTTGGCTACCGGCCTGTGGCTGATTGCTAGCTGGCCGACACCCAGCTAGCTCGGTCGATAATTTTTTCCAACCCACTATCCCTTTGTGTCACTTACTTTTATCACCTCGTAGTGTGTGCAATTATCTCCTCATGATGTACACGCTATTATCTCTTAGAAAAGTGCACAATTATCATATCGAGAAGCTTGCAGATGTGACATCAACATGTGATCATTTTAGGATGTGTGCACGCATTCAAATGCAAGCTCGTTCATGACAAAAAAAAAAGAATCAAATCAAATCTTATTTAACTCAATCAATCCGACAATCTTGATAGTCGTCTTCGCAAACATCATTGCAATCTTGTCTTTTAATTTAGAATCGTCACGTATTGGTTACGGTGTGTGACATTCCTAGTTCATCACTATGCTGGCAGTAGGACATGTACTAATAGATTATACAGCTAAGATAACTGCTATCCCGATTAGTTCTAGGCCCTACAAATTATGAGTGACATCTAGTAATATATCATAACTACCCAAATAGTGTAAACGTTATAAGAACATAATGAACTTGTCAGCTTTGGTTATAGTGTAATTCAATCCTTCTATCTTGCTATGCCCTGATCGAACAAAGGTCATGGAATATATGTCAAGTCGCTAATTTGATCATATGCATAAATCTAACTAACATGCATATACACGAGACATTCCTGATATCAATCCCAATCAAGGATTTTCAATGTAGTGTCACGATTAAATCACATAGGACATCAACCTCGTATCTAACAAGGAGACAGATCCCACTGTTGCACATACATGTGACTTAGTGTGTGAACAAACCGTGGCCATCAAATACAAAGGTGGATCGTTGAACCACTAATGTGCGCACTTTTGAACCACATACACAAGTCGGCACCATGCTTCAGATTTGAGGATTATTTACACAAGACCAAAGCATGAACTATTAGTCATTAACCACACTTAAAGCTTCCATATTCACTAATCATTCAACACAAGTCACATTCAGTAAACTCATCCAATACGAGCACCTATGTTCTAATTTAAGCATTTAATGTCCAATGACTTGTGACTCGTCATCCCATTGAGTATTCAATACTCACTAGTGAACTTTAGAGTGCATCGATCTCAACAAGACCATCAACATCTACTCAATGATCCATTAACCGAAAACAGTTTAAAGATTGAGTTTAACTGTAAAACTATCAAACATATTCTCAATGTCTCAAGAATAGGTTCAATCACGATTGATCTTATGGACTCATTCATTTAAAGCAATTGGACAAAATAAATGAACACGTCTTTGCCATTGATTAAATTGAAATGCCCAAATCGCAATAAATACATGATTGCTCTAGGGCATACACCCAACACTTTATTCTCTTGAGTATGAACCCGTTTTTCAAGGTAAGATATGCATGATCCATCAAAGTGATTATACTAGCATATAATGGTGCTAAGATCAAGTTAGCTTCTCCATATCATCAACGTGACATATTAACATGTTTCTAAGGCCCTGTTTGTTTCGCAAAAAATGAATGATTTGGAAAAAAAAATCTTTCTAGAAATAATAGCTTGTATCGCTTGAAAATATTTTCATTATCAACAACAATTTATGATTAAACATTTTCGTAGATAATGATAATATTTTTCATCCGTTCATTTTTTAAAGTAATATAAGACATTGTTTTAAATCATTTATTTTTCATGAAATAAACAGAGCATCGAAAGTGGACATGCGTTGCACAAGCACGTTCAAGTTTGCCTGCTCTGCAATGGCCCGAAGATGTGTTTGGGCGCGCTTGAGCGGAGGCATTTTGGTTGGGCTCGTGGCAAGCCAGCCCAACCCCAAAAAACAGAATAAGTTTACATATATGCAACTAATAGAAAATGCCCGTTCTTTCATGGGATTTTATGTTTTCGCTTAGTTCATGCGTTAATTTTATTTTGTAATGTGTCGTTAATATTTTTCTTCTTCTTTTTCTTTATTTACCAATAATGAACTATATGGAAAGTGCATAATCTCAATCCTAATGCAGTGACAATAATTTGGTCTTTATCTTTATTGATGCTCCTTTGACAATTGGATTAGATTCTTCAATTCTCGATACATTATATCATATTTAATGAATCCCTCTAAGAAAGCTCCAACAATTCTTTATCTTTCAAATCAAACAGTATTGCATTAAATAGGCCCATTTAATAATCTTATACAGGTTTATAATTTTAAATATACATAGATTGTCGTTGGGCTACAATTAGACCTAAACTGAGACATTAGCTTGGCCCGGCCCCAGGCCCACGCCACCATCGTTCAACTCTGATATATTTTACTATATATACTTAAAGCAGGAGCTTCGAAAAGGTGTCCACAAGTGTATGATGGGTCGAGGTGGATTGCAGTCCTACATCATATACGCGTTGATGGCCAAGTGGCTATATCCTTATTCCATTGCTCCTAAATTGACCCTTTTCTTGTGCCATGGAATGTGAAACCCTGGCTCTAAAAACGGCATCGTTGAGTCTGCTAGAGGAGAGAGGAGAGAGACACGAAGGGGAAAGTGGTTCACGATCTAAACTAAAGCCAACAATGGAAGTACAATCAAATTGTACTTTACTGTGCACTTGTCTTGAGGAGCCTAAGAATAGCCCATGGGCTATTGGGCACTTGATGGAGGACTGCGTAGTAATGCTGGGCCAACTTGAAGACGTCCAGGTGCATTTGATCCCTCGTGAGGCGAACAGTATAGCCAATTAGATCGCCAAGGCACATAGAAGTAAAATACTCCCATCAAATTGACTTGTCAATTTTCCCCGAGCACTTTGGATTTAATTTGCTGTGAATCTTTGCTTTCTAGCGACCGTAATCTCAACTTTGGATTAATGAAATGCAACTAATTTTCGACCAAGAAAAAAAAGAATTGGCATGCTTTCCACATTTGGTTTGATTGAAATGAAGATGTTTTATAATTCGATAAAATATTTGATAATTTACGAAGATACTTGGTATTTCAGTCCATAAATAAAGGAATCAATGTCCGATCTAAACACAGATAATACAGGAAAATATTCTGAACTCACTAAAACCTTAAAACTACCGGACGCTAGGAGAATCACCACTCTGATTTTGTTCACCACTACCTAGCTAAGCGTGGTCAACAAAATCAGTACATGGAGTAATGTGGTGCACTCTGATTGAGTGTTGAATATGGTAAACTCAGTAAATTTCTAACTTGAGAATCAACCAGTACGCAATCCGGAGCATATTAGTTTTCGTTAAAAACTACAATGGTGGTACGTGGTTCACCGGCACTCAATTAAATCAACTTATGCCCAAATACTTATTATCTTAATCCTAACGAAATCACTTTCCGAAAACCATAAACCAGAATATACATTTCGGATATTTCGCGCTCTCCAACCTTAATAGTCCAACTGAGATTCGACACCCGACATTTATTCTCTTTATATCTTGCATATCATTAGCAGATGTAGGAGTTTATAGATGTCACAGTTTCGGTTCTAGGTTTAAAAAATTGAGAAACAGCCTTGACCGATTCAGTTCTGTTGCAACCTAAAAATTAGGGAATTCCCAGGTTAATGGATTACCAGATTAATTAAATAAATTAACTAACCTAGTCCGAGCTCTCTCAAACTCTACCAATTCGCAACTTAAGTTTATGTTCAAATGATTTAAATTTTGGATGCGCCACTAATCTTTTTTGGTAGGTAGATTAGATACCTAAATAAAGCGTTAAGAGAATACTTTATTTTCTGCAAACTAGAGATTTAAGTTCGGAGACTTAATTATGTTAATTTTTCAATTAACACCATTTTGGTACCACTCTTGTGAAGATTTCTTGAATTGGCAAATTCAATGGATTTGATTTATAAAGCAAGATGCGGTGGTATTTTTTTAGATTTTTTATTTAAATGAATGCAACATACAAATGCAAAACCTAACTATATGAATGTAAACATAACTACATGATGCTCAGACAAACTATGTGGCACGCATGATGATTTTGGAAAAATCAAATTTTAATGCAAGAAGAATGTGAAGTCTAACATATATGGCACACAACATGATTCAATTAAACTACATGACACAATATAAATGACAGGCAAGGATGCATTGCTATGACATGCGGAAATTGAGATTCATTCTAACCCAGATAACATGTAAATTGAACTAATAAAGTTAAAATTATATTCTAAATGACATGAAAATGCATGGACGACATGGAAAATATGCATGAACTATACTATAAATTATGCATGATCTACCCTATATGAAACACACATGAATGGTATTTTTATTATATTTTCGGATTAAATAAAGAGAAAAAACAAAAAATGGTCTAAAGGTTGATAACAATTAATATAAATTTAGAAATTTATCATCCAAAGTCCAATTCTATATTAAAAGGTATCTTGACATTTAATTCCATTTTAGACCATGATTTGATGTTCTTTTTGTGAATTTTTTTATGAAAAAAGAGTCAAATAAAAGTATAATAAATATTGAGTATCATACACCTTTTGATCCGAATTTTTTGACAAGTTCGCTTCGTACCCAAAGTTTAGGGTCAGAAGGAAATTTATTCACATCGTACCCTGAGGGTGAGGTCAGATGGTGAATTTAAATGAAATTTGTCGATCCGGTCCCAAAGTTATGAGATGAGACAAACAATTTTATTTTGTGCAGATGACGTCGTACTTCAAGGGTGAAGTGGGACGATCATCCATAATGTACATATCCGAGGGACAAAGGCGCGAGAGAAAATGTAATATACTCAAAGAATATTATAAAAATATTTGACTTTTGACTTGGCCAAGCTAGGTAGGTGCCGAAATTTTAAATGTATAAGACCCTATCTATAAAGAATTCACATCCTCCTTACCAAAAAAAATCTATAAAGAATTCACATCCTTTTTTTTTAAAGGAGCATTATCTTATGAGATATTCAAAGTGTATTAGATAATTTCCAGATTTTTAATGATATGTTTCAAGATGTCCAATCAAGATAATCACTTGCCAGATATAGATTTTTCCCGAAAAATATTCTAAATTTTGAACTCGGGAAAATTTGAATATTTCAAATTTTACACTCAATCTCTTCAAGATAAGATTACTTCAAAATTTATGCCGAGCATCCCATAAAAGATAAGCATGATTTCGAAAAAAATAATCATGAATCAAATCACCACAAGAATATTTTGGTATTCAATGAGATGAGCATGGCATCATGAATTCAGCTCAAAATTTTGGATCACCTAAGTAGATATGCTTCAAATTTTGAAAATCTAAACATATGAGCATAAATTTCATAAGGTATGTCCAATATCCCGCAAGGTTCATTCAAGTTTCAATTCAAACGATCTCCACATGTGATGACGATATCCAAAAAAAAAAATCATTAGACAATCATAACCCATTAATATTAAAAAAAAAAATAACCAAGCATATTCAGAATATTACGAATTAGAAAGTTAACTACTTCGAGCTCGTATCTAAACTTGAGGACCAAGCAAACTTGAACCAGACAGCTAGGAGATCGCACGGATCAGTCAAGAGGAATTCGCAGAAGTAAATTCAACCTTTCCAAATTTGAATTTGTGCAAAACTTGTGAGCCAAGTTCTCAACTTTGGACCGATTTGTGGGACTTGAGCACACATGGCTAAGGGCTGGGCAAAATGAGTTTTATGGCCTCGACGACGGATCAAGTTAGCGGGGAGAATAGTGGTTCATTTGGACTGGAGGGCGTCACGACAAAATTTCTATCACTTGATAACCTTTACTAGACGACAAAACTTGTAATAATGAGGACTAGAGCAATAGAAAAATCAGTGGTAGCCTTCGCTTTGCTTGTTATATTCCCCAAGATCCCTAGTGAAGGATGATGGGATGGTTGAGACCCTCTACTGACTTCATCAAGTCGTCTTCTTGTGTGGGACTTCAATACAGGGACACCTGTAAAGTGGTCGGACTTTGCTGGAATTTGTGAGCACCAATTACCTTCACTGGATGAGAAGATTGATTGTGGACTAGGTTCCCTTAGTTCACGGGATGACCTGCTAGCTATGAAGGACACTGAAATCTAAAGATTGACTCTTGAAAACTATTTCGTTGAACCAGAACGGTGCTTTAGGACAAGGTGCTCCTCAATGGCAATGGTGAACCGAGTTGCTCATGTGAGTGCAAACTCATGGTGTAACTTACTGATCGCTGAGTTTAAGGACTTGGCTTTGGTCAACGGCAAGGCTCGACGATAAGGACTCACTGGAAAAACCTGCAAAGACAAAAAAAAAAAAAAAAAAAAACAACTTCGTCTGGCCAAGGAAGGTGCTTGTTAAATCATGGCAGTGTAACGACGGATCAAATGCTAGCTCGCGTTGAGAGGGATCTCCTGACTTGATTACGCTGCTCTAGATTGGAAATCGGAGTAGCACAAACATCAGTGAAGTTCACTTGAATTTTTTGATGAACCACTAGATTGCTTCAAGGATGTGGGGCTAAGATGGGAGGCACCACTAAGGACTGCCACCTGCTACAAATTCACCCAAAGTCCTGCAAGAAGAGATCTACACAAGATGGAGTTACCACGTGGCTATGATGGTAGGGTGTTATTACGCAATAATTTGTTCAGATTCATTGATGTAGCTCATTGGACTCAATCAACACGAACTGCTTTGGTATGAATACGATGGCAACGGGATCCTCTAGATGAACGCGAATGGCCGCCACAAAGGGAGCTAGCAATCTTGGATGTCCTCCCTCTTGTCTTTTCTCTATAGCCTCTCTCGTGTCTCTCACTGGTGCCTTTTTCTGATAATAATGGCCCCGAATATTCCTTTTCTCCCTTGTACTCCTTCTCTAAGTGATAATAGCATGAAGTGTATAAACCCTAGAGAAAGAAACTCTCACTTTTGATGTGTGTAAAAATTGTGTTGCCTCCTCTCTTTTTGATGTGACCTAGAGGTATTTATATGGTGAAAACCTAGGTCAAACTCTGATGGCGTGGGCTTAAGCTTTGGCCTTTTTTAGATTAATAAACTTTAATAAAAGGCCCTTTCCATAGTTAAGATTTAGTAGGCTAAATTAAGCTCAACTCTAGCTCAAATTCCCATCAAATTTTCAGCACATCTCTCTTAGTTTTAGCTAAATTTTGTAATATGCTCTGGTTCAATTACCTATCGAACTAAGCTCGACTCCTCGCCATTGATGCAAGATGCAATACAGGAGGAAATATTTTTTTGTGAGAATTAATTCTCTATTTTTGTGTAATATACAAATGAAAATCAAAATCAAAATTTAGGTGTCAACAGCTGCCCTTCTTTAAGTGGAGACTCGCAGAGGTTTCGCTCAAAGACCAAATTGAACCTAAATTTTGGAAATGCAAATGAAATGAATGATTTTTGTGGGAGTTATAATCCCATTTTCTATGCAAATGAAGTGATGCATGACATGCAGAACTATAAATAACATGTGTTCAGGCTTCTCTACTCCAAGGAAACAGATTGAAGAAACCTCCGCATGGATCGCACAAGAAATATCGGTCTTACCAAACACTTCAAAATGCTAGCGATTCCTTTGATTTCCAAGCTTCTTCTTGTGGATGCAAAGATTTCAAGGTACTGGAGCCTCTTTGTTATCAGAAATCTCATTCTGATGTGAGACAGTGCAAGACATGTGTAGTGTTGAAAACGTGCTTTTTGAGATCACAAGAGTGTATACATTATGAACCAAATAAAGGACCAAGATCACAAGAGCGATCTTAAGGTACTGGGGCCTTATCCATTACCAAAGGTTTTCTCTGATGCGAGACAGCGCAAGATATGTGTAGAGCTGAAATATATTTTTCGAAATCACAAGAGCATATACATTATGAATCGAAAAAGGGACCAAGATTGCAAAAGCGTATACATTGCAATTTTGACGAGTGACCAAAATCATGAGAGCACATACATCACGATTTGGTAACAAGACCAAGATCATAAGAGCATATACTTTGTGATTTGGACAAGAGACCAAAACTATAAGAGCGTATCATTATGATTCGGTAAAGGATCAAGATCGCAAGAGCGCATACATTACGATTTGACAAAGAACCAAAATCATGAAAGCGTATACATCACGATTTGGTAAAAGGGACCAAGATCACAAGAGCATATACATTGTGATTTGGTAAGATAAGACTAGAATCATAAGAGCGTGTCATTATGATTTGGTAAAAGATCAACATCGCAAGAGCGTATATATTGCGATTTGATAAAGGTAAAGATCATGAGAGTGTATACATCATGAATTGATACTATCAAGGCTAAATAGCACAAATATGACGGATGTCTTACCAAATTAAGTCGATGAATACAAAAAGGATGTGTCACTTGAATCTCATCAATGCGAACATGAGAGGTCAAAATGATAACTAAAGTCAACAAAGCTGTCAATTTAAAAAAGGTTCAGAAAACTTGGATTTATCAAACAAATGATGAAGGAGTATATAGGCTGATTGCATCATGCTGCTTGTTCACTGCACGCTTGGAAGATTACCTAGTGGGTAATTGCTGTCGCGACCCCTAAAAAAGAATCGCGTTTTTAGGTTAATGGATTATCAGGTTAATTATTTAACTAACCTAACTCGGACTCTACCAGGTCCATACCAAATCACAACTGATGGTTCAAAATTTAACATGCAAAGATTTTCGAATGGAGTCGCCACTAATCATTTTTCAGTAAGTTGATTAGAAACCTAACTAAATTAGCGGGAGAACTAAATTACTTTTACGGACCAGAGATTAAGAGTTTTGGGACTTGATTATGCGAAATTACTCTAATGCCCTTTCAATACCATTTTATTTCATGAAAAAAAAATCATTTGAGAATGCAACATTAATTGATTTTAACCTAAGTCACTAACAAAGGTTATCATGCGGGTGTACAATCAATTAATTGAACATCCATAAGTCAAGATAATCAAGGGAGTATGCACCAGACAATCTTCTCTCTTTTTGGTTTTCACCTTTTTAATGAAAAATAAACCAAATGCAATACATGAGATCATTCTAAATGTAATGACCTAAATAAATGCAATCTATCCTAAGAATGTATGTGAATTTAATTAAACTACATGACCAACTCTATATGACATGCAATTAAAATTAAATATATTTTAGCATGCATTCTACATGATGAAATAATTAATTAACCTAAACATGCAACTCTAAATGACATGGAAAATGTGAAATGTAATACACAATGACATGGTAAAGATCACTTTTTTTATTTTCAAATTTAATTATGACCCTAAAATAAACTATACCTAAACATGCATATTCTAACCTAGAATGAAATCTAATTTAATTTATTAAAAAAATCAATTAAACATGCAATCCTAGCTAATAAAAATCCTAGAACGCGATTTAATTTAAATGTGTTAATTCTAATCTATATGTAGCAATTATCTACATGCAATATTTTTAGAGATTTCCAACATGCATTCAAATATTGTAAAAAAGATAGCAATCCGATCGGTTCAATTCAAATATTGAAAGTCAACCAATCAGATATGCAAATCGAATATACAAATTGCTAAAGATAAGAAATTTACCTTATTTGCGAATGAACTTTCCGAACTTGAACCGATATCAAATCGAATCAGGATCACGAATGGCGAACTCACAACTAGTGGTGATGGTTATGGGCTCAAGGCATTGGACTCCTTGGCACAAGAAGGTGCTCTTAGACAGTGCATAGCAAGACTATAGATGGTATGACCGCCTCGCGGTGATCCTCGATTGCGATTCCTGATCAGACCTTTGAATTAGTGCGACTTTTAATCCCCTGAAGAGAACCAATCACCCTCAAGCGTGGGAGTGACGAGTGACTTTATGGCATCAACAATTGACATCGCAATTGATGCAGCTGAAGATCTTCCCCACTTCTTAATCAACACCCCACCTCTCTTCTGGACTTTTTAAGTGAACTCCTCTTCTAGCCACTTATGATCTGTTATCACCTCCTTGACTGGCAGCCCATTGATTCTAGCATTTAAAATGTCCGGCACCTGAGTTGTTGAGTGGTTGCTCCAGATGGTCACATTTGGCACCTTATCATAGAGTACACTTGCCTTGAGTGCCAGCTTTTGCACGGTTCTCATCCAAACGTGTTAAAGCATGGAAGTTCCTTGCAAGAATATTAGGAGCATTTTTCAAGCAAATCAGCGCATTGGTGTTACAAGGGTTTCCTGTGACAATTACTTTGACATTATGCGAGGCAACAGCATTTAGAGCCTTTCCCTGCTTAGCAAAAATCTGCCCATTTATATCTAGTAAGCCAGCTCGTTCCATTACAGGCCCTCGAGGTTTTGCTCCAATTAGGAGAGCCCATTCTACATCTTGAAACACCTCATACGGGTCTATGCCAATCCGCACTTCCTTCAACAATGGGAACAAGGAATCCTCCAATTCCATAGCAACTCCTTCTAGAGCTTGGAATGACCTTTCCGAACCCAAAAGTTTTAAAGCAATAGGTTGATCAGGGCCAAAAACCTGACCTAACGCAAGTTTGAAGAGAAGATGATTAGAAATCATTTCAGCAGCCCCAAACATTGCAATATTTATTAGTTTCTTCCAAGATTTTATCTCTTCTTCTGCTTTGAGATCGTAAGTGTGGCGAAATACACCGAAGCATTTAGGCTTATTGCTCTTCGACTCTTCCGTTTGCACTGCCACTGGAGCTTGAGCAGTTTGATTGACAAAGCAAGAGATTCTTGAACTGTGGCTTCGCCGGAGCGGTCTGAAAGACAAGTGACTGAAACTGGAAGTGCGTGTAGATAAGTAGAAAACCTTCGAAGAACGAAGGCCTTGTCTTGTGCATGTGGTGTGGTCAGCTCTACCACTGCCATGGCAGCAAAGTTCAAGAAAAAAAATCGAGACTACTCAAAAAAGGATCCCCTTTGCAGAGAGAATGTCCTTTAATGGGTGATTGTGGGTGGATAGTAGCTAGATTGGTCCTCCCTTTCGAGTGTCGGTTGTGTCTTTTTTGAAGGTGTGAGGGGGAGAGAGAGAGAGAGAGATGGTTTTGTTTTTTTGGGTCTCCTACTTTTATGAACGAAAAAAGTAAGACCCTGACCAAAGGGCAGAGTAAGACCCAAAGGCATGATGAGAATTTCTGGAGACATATTTCACAAGTTGTGCTTCCCTTCTCGTTGCACCATCTCTGGATACAATCCTTATGCGCGAACTTGACGGTCCCTGACCAAGCACGAGGAGCTACCAAGCTCCGTTTGGTCTTGAACTCAGCTTTGTGATAAATCCTACAGTACGGAATCGCGGAGCTCGACGAGAAATCATCCATGAACAGCAAACCATCTCCCATCTTATCCCCCCCCCCCACCTTTTTTTTTCCCGAGCAGCTCTTTGGTTCTCTCTGCGTGGGAGTATGTTATGTGAGGAGGAGGAGGATGACGATGACGATGACGATGACGACGACGACGATTCAGACTCTACTCTATTGTCAATCGTCTGTTTCCCTTTTTCCAATTCTCCATGCCTTCTCTTTTGTGTGAGTGGAGTGTCATCATTGTGCCATGCAGAATTTTGAGAATGTATGGTCTCTCTTTCCATGGCTTCGGCACCAAGAATCCAGTGCCCTGAGAGAGACTTCTCTTTTTTCTCTCAAAGACCGTCATGTCATCCCATGAGTTGGCCTCCACTCACCCTCTTTTAGTGCACCCCCCATGATTGGTTTTTTTGATTGAGAAAAGAGCATATTGACCTGGAATCTTTCTTTTTTCTACATAGTGATTGACATATGTTCCCATGTCGCTCGTCGATGGAGGCCTAATGATTTTGCCCCAAGCCTCCACCCCACTAAGCTTGATTCTCTTTTGCTTTTGGTCATTTAAAAGCCTCTTAACTCTTCTTTTTTTCTAAGTGCCCCCATCACCGAAAGTGTAGCCAAAATTTTGTGTGGAAGTTGATATCATTGAACTGACCCTCAAGGCATGGTCATTCTCCCTCTGTTGATGCAAATGCAGTGCAGAAAAAAATAAATATGGCAATGCATAAAGAATTATTTTTTGGTGAGAATTAATTCTAAATTTTGTGTAATAGGGATGAAAAAGAAAAATCAAATTAAGGTCATCAATTACCATCATAGCTTGTTCATTCAATGAACCCTGGATGAATTTCGAGACTTGGAAGGACCACTCGAACATTGAAATGTTTTTACTATCAAGACAGTGTCAGAAAGTAACATGTGCAAGCATAGCTAGATTCAATGGCTCATGCAAAACTATTCAGCTTAGTTTGGCAATGATTAAAGCACCTACATATAAGGTAGTAACTCATAATGTGGTTTACGCATAACTATTCCTGTCGAGTTTACATACTCCATTTTGTTCAGGAGGTTATCAGTCATGAATGCCCTCGATGTAAATGATGATGGGTGACTTTAGTTCGAAAGGACTTTCTCTCACTCTCAAGAAAAAACTACTTGTACTGGCTGTAGGATTCAGAAATCACTCACCTTTCCCATGATCGTATTTCAACAAGGGTTTTGGAGAATCTCATAATTGGTACAACAAAGCCGATCTGGAGGTCTTGATTAGGACCATATGAGGGCGAGGTCAATGGTTAGTAAGGTGACTCTTTGTTGAGTCAAGGCTATTGAAAGAAGTTCTTCACCATCTGTTTTTGGCTTGTGCAAGTCGAGAACCTGCAAAACAAGAGAGAAATATCTTGCTTGAACTTCTTCGAGTGAGGCTTAAAATCATTGAACTCAACGTAATTCAAGTGCCATAATCCTGAAGAGACTTTGAAAGGTTGAACGTAGGTTATGGATTTGGGACTAAAAAATGAAAAGGCTCGTTTTTGGCTCAGAAAATGTGTGGGAATGGGCTTTGATGTTAGTGACCATTGCTGACTTGTCCGACGAGGCCTCTGAAATTATCTCTTGAAGGGACTAGTCTCCGATGATACCATCATTTCTCGAGAATGGTATGGACACTTGCTGGAAATGCATCTTGCAATCTAACTTCTTTGGAAATTTCTTCTTTACATCTCAACCCCTTTGGGATTTACAAGAAACAAGAACATGCAAATATGATACATTCAAATTCAAATGCAATTTACAATGAAAGGGGATTTTCCCCGTGGCATTGGTCCTTGTTTTTGATAGGCACTTGCCTATTATTACTCGGATTTTTCTATGGGATCAGCCTTTGTCTTTCTTACTCCCGACC
>JAGVVM010012098.1:0-12474 GCA_019149425.1 Psidium friedrichsthalianum
CTAACGCTCTGATTATATGTATTGTATTGTCCTTTTGTAAAAGGTTATTGTCTTTCCGTGCTACCCTGTAACCATGTGCTGGTATGATATGGCCTTTATATTTAGGTCACTGTTCCAGCAAGTTTAGTTTATCATTTGCGCTAGCGTTTCACCCAAAAAAAAAAAACTTTTTTTTTTTTGGCGAGTGAGCATTCCTTCCGTCGCTATCATCAGGCCGCGTCCAGGTTCCGTTACTTATGAACAGGGTGTCGCGTGCTCGTATTTGGGTGTTCGGTGTGTGGGGCGCGGACATCCCGTTCGACAGTGTAATCTATCAGCATAGCGTCTCGCTCGATGCACTTAGACCATTCGAGGATCTGCGATTGATAAGGCTTTGATTTGGGGTAGTTAGTTAGGCAGACCCTAAACCTAAGAATTAGGAATCGGAATGCATGACTGTGGGCGCACGCTCTTGCAGAGTTAGCTGATTTCTGGTAAGCTACATAGGCTAATCATGTTTGACTATCTGCACGCTTAGTCAGGACCTAGGTAAGGTTCTAAATTGAACCCCATGAGTTGGGGCTTGAGTGTCTGCTTGCTGATTGAGATAGCTGCTAATTGTTGATGCATGTGTTTTTTAGAATAGTCGGTGGGAAGCTTGTTGCGCGCTGCTGTGACCATCATGCTGCAACAATCCTGCATTCAGGGAACAATGGTTTAAATGAAGTTGATTTAATAATAGATTCGTAGGTTGTGTGAAAACTATCGCGCAATTTTATTGTGGGTGGGATACTCCGTCGCCCGTATGGACAGTGTCTGACGGGACGTCTAAAACGGGCAATGAAGCGTGGGTATGGACAATCGGCGTCGTGCGGAGTGGGATTCCTCTAGGCTGTCGGTGTAAGACCTAGGACCCTGTTCGGCCCAAGAATGCGGAGGGCGTGGGAGTGTTCGGCCGTCGTTTTTGCGAGACCCGAGCAAGGAGCGCTCCTGACAGCGCTTTATGTCTGAGGTGGCGAACAGTGGCCTAGGTTGTGCATTGTGCAGGTGGTAGTCTAGGATGTCTTCCTAGTCCAATGCTTAGAGCTGCAAGCGAACTTTCATGGCACATTGAAGGGTCGTAACCTACAGTGGCGAAAGCTTGATTGGTCATAGGATTCGATGCCTGAATGGGAATTTTATTGGGAAGGTGAGGATAGACTCAAGGATGAGCAATAGGGGCGAAGACCCGTTGCTGGAGCGGGTCTTATCATTGCTCAAGGTGGCTCGCTTACAGACCGGAAGGTCGTAAGATCTCAGGATAGAAGAATGTGAGGGGGGTGTGTGACGAGATCAGTAATCTAATGGGTGGCGTAGGGGCCGGGCGAGCTGGAGAAAGCCTGCCCGCGCTTGCCCGAAAGCAGTGATGCAGGACAGCCTTGGCCTGCTGACGGAGCCCATGGGGTAATGGGCATCTGGAGCGCCACACTCATCACATAGTAGCGTTTCTGAACAGACCATGGCTAAACCGCTCCAGTTTGATGGCACTGAGGACCCTGAGTAGCTCTCTTATTCGTTGAGCTACTGGACGAAATGCATTAGCCGTGGGCCCCTCACGTTTTGGAGGTAGCGCGAACGGGAGAAGCTCTCACTAGCGCCTACCAGCATCAAGAACACGGCGATGATACTGGTGAAAGGCCACCCGTGGACGAGTATTCCTGATGCAATTAGCCGAACTGGGCTCTTTCTGTGCAGCATTCATGGAAGTACTCTCGGAAGCCGCCCTAAGAGCGAAAGATTGAGGAGTTTATAAGTGCTCCGTCGGGGCAATGACTGTTGACCCCAGTTGAGGGCGAGTTCGCCATAAAAAAAAAAAGAAAACAAAAAAAAAAAGATTGTCTAAGTTCGATCGAAGGCTTCGATATAGAAGACTAGCGTGGGTGTATAAAATCGAGAAGTGTTCAGGAAGGTCTGAGACCCGAGCTGCAGATCATGACATAATGCCGACAATGGGCTGAGGCGGACTATATGAGATCTATAACGAGCCCGTGGCATATACGAACTGATCTCAGTAGAAGGCTGCCGCATCTGTCGGCGTTTCGTGGGCCGAATCAAGTGAACTTCAGAGGATTTCGGCAAGGAGTCCCGGAGGGAAAGACAACGCAGGTTCGTCCCCCTGCGAGGAGACTTTGGAAAACCGCCTTTGCTGGAAATCAGACGCCGGTGAATGTGGGCATGAGCATGGGAAACAACCCCTGTCCGAGAAGACGAGGATCTTCAGGTGTGGCAGATAGGGGGCAAACCGTCAAGGAACTGCCCAAGGAATGGTCGCGAGCCCCAGTTCCAACCGCAGCAGCAGCTACACCAGTGCGATGCACCTTCAAGGAATTCTGAACCGTCACCGCCTGCTCAGGACGAGTGTATGCTGTGTCGGCAAAGATGCGAGAAGCGCCAGGGGTGGAATCACAGGTACCATTTCTCTCTGTGGTCATACGCCTATGCCTTGTTTGATCCTGGTTGCCGTCCCATTCGTTCCTATTCACTTTTGCTGATTGTCTGGAATAGAACCTAGCCATTGATACCGTATTGCATGTGCCCGACCCCGGTTAAAGGTAAGAAAAGTGTATGTTAGGGGTGTAAGGGGTGTGATATAGCTTTGGAGATAGAATTGAGAAGATCGACTTAGCGTCCTGCCCATGTCGTGATTTTGACTGTGTTGTGGCATGGATTGGCTGGTTAGACATGGCAAGTTATTTGACTGGCAGGAGAAGTATAATAGTTGAACTCCAGTAGATGGGTCTTCTGATTAGGTGGTTTAAGGACCCGAGTGGAACCTCAATGCCCTGGATTTTCTCCCTAGCATGCCATACTACAACTGATGGATCAGGATTGATCTTGGATTCTTTGCGTTCAGTACAATCCTCAGTTTCAAGAGTGAGGCTAGAGGACCGACGCTGTAGTGAGGGAGTACGCGACTGTATTTCCCAGAATTGCCTGCTTGCACCAGAGCTTGGAAGTATTTTGTAATGGTTGGCACTGGACTGAGCCAAGCTTAAAGCACGTATAGGATGGCCTGTCTGAACTAAAGTAGTTGAAAGTGCAAATCAAGATGCGTGCGTGGTGAAGGATTTATCCGCCCCAGTGCTTCGCCATGGGTGGGGGGGGGGGGGAAGGAGCCCGGTCTGTTTCGTTAAGAAAAGGACTACACTCAGGCGTTATAGATTACGGCCGCTGAACCAAGTGACATCAAGAACAAGTATCCTTTGGCCGAGGCTAATGATCGGTTGATCAGCTGGAGGAGCGGGTTGTTTTCTCTACTCCAAAATAACCTAAGGACGGTGTGTTCCACCACAAGGTATCAAAAAGCGAGGAATTCCCGAAGCCCTTGCCTTAGACGAGATCTGGGCATTACAGGTTCAACTGTCCGGCCATTTGGGCTGACAACTGCCCACTATGCTTCATGAGATATGATGAACAGGGTGTTCAAGGAGTTCTTGGTCGATGCGTGATAGTCTGTCCGACGATATCCTAGTGTCTCGAAGAATTTCTGAAGACCAACGAAGAAACACTTGAGGATTGTTTCTGCAGACGTTAAGGGACACACTGTAGGCATCAGTTCGTAATTGTGAGTTTCTGGCTTGGGAGTAGAGTGTCTTTTCTTGACACATTGTATCAGGAGAAGGGATATCATTTCGAGTGATCCGCTAAGATTGAAGCTTAGAAAAATGGCCAGGCCAACACCGTAACTGAACTAAGAGCTTCCTTGGATTGCTGGTTATTACAACCTTCGTGGAAAGGTTCTCCGCGATAGCCGCTAGCTCCGATGACAGACTATTAAGAGGAGTCAAGTTTGATGATGCAAAGTGTGAAGAAAGCTTTCGGAGCTAAAGGACCGATTGACTTCTTGCACCAGTATTAACCATCCCATCCGGACCAGGGGATTTGAAATTTACAGCGATGCGCGCTAAGAGGTCTGGTATGTGTCTTGATGCAACTGGACGTGTAGTAGCGTATGCATCTCGCAGTTGAGGGCCGCATGAGATGAATTACTCCACGCATGAACTTGAGCTGGCAGCCATAGTGTTCGCATTGAAGATTTGGAGGCATTATCTGGTGGGAGAAAAGTTTCCAGATATACACAGATCACCAGAGTCTGAATATCTGTTTTCGCAAAGGAATTTAACATGAACAAGCTTCGATGATGGAGTTGCTGGAAAGACTATGACTGTGATATCCTATACCATCCAGGAAAGGCGAATAAGGTGGCGGATGCTCTGAGCCGAAGTCGAGCATCGCGCATATGATGGTTAAAGAATGGACGTTACTGGAGGAAAATCAGAGACTCTGAGTTCAAGGTTGAGGTAGGAAGCCTCTCGAGCTTAATGGCCACGCTACAGATTGAACCCGAGATTCAATTGAGGGTTAAAGATTTCAAACTACGGACCCAGATATTCAGAAGATTGTGACGATGGATGCAGAAGAGAGGAAAGATGATTTCAAGGTGACTGAAGACGGGATAGTGAAGTTTAGAGGACGCCTGTGTGTGCCAAACGACGAAGAGTTGAAGGAAAGAATTCTATCAGAGGCACACAGGAGTAACTACAGTATCCACCCGGAAGCACGAAGATGTACCAGAACCTGCGTCAGCACTACTGGTGGAATGGATGAAGGTGGATGTGGCTAAGCATGTAGCCAAGTGCCTTGACGTTCAGCAGGTGAAGGCGCAACATTGCAAGCCTGGGGACTGTTGCAACCATTGGAATCCCAGAATGGAAATGGGAGCATATCACCATGGATTTCGTGACAGGACTGCCAAGGAGTCAGAGAGGAAACGACTCAATCTGGGTGATAGTGGACAGACTGACCAAGTCCGCACATTTCATTGCAGTGCGAAAGGATTCTACATTGGAGAAACTGGCTGAACTGTATGTGAGGCAGATTGTAAGACTGCATGGAGTGCCAGTAAGCATCGTATCGGATCGAGACCCTCGCTTCACAGCCACATTTTGGAAGAGTCTGCAGGGTGCTCTGGGAACAGAGTTCAGATTCAGTACAGCCTACCACCCTCAGACCGATGGACAGTCAGAAAGGACTATACAGACTCTGGAGGACATGCTGAGGAGCTTGTGTAATTGTGATTTCAAAGGAGGTTGGGAAGGGCAGTTACACCTAGTGGAGTTTGCTACAACAACAGCTACCAGCAAAGTATCCAGATGGCACCATTTGAAGCATTGTATGGGAGGGCCTGCAGGACGCCATTTGTTGGGACGAAGTTGGCGAGAAAAGTATAACAGGCCCAGAATTGGTTAACAATCAGTGAGGCAGTCAAGGTGATCAAGACAGACTGAGGACCGCCCAGAGTAGACAGAAGAGTTATGCAGACAAGAGACGTAAGCCATTGGAATTCCAAGTTGGAGATCATGTTTTTCTGAAGGTGTCGCCGATGCGAGGATTATCTCGGTTTGGCAAAAAGGGGAAGCTGAGTCCCAGATTCGTTGGCCATTCGAGATATTGGAGAAGATCGGGACACTGGCTTATCGTCTGGCTCTACCGCCGAACTTGTCGCGATCCACAACGTATTTCATGTATCGATGCTGAGGAAGTATGAGCCAGATCCTGGCCATATACTCGATCATGAAGTCATTGAAATGGATGACCGCGTCTCCTACGTGGAAAGGCCAGTAAGGATTGAAGATCGCAGGAACAAGTGCTCAGGAACAAGACGATTCCATTGGTCAAGGTCATCTGGGAGCACCATGGAACCGAAGAGCCACGTGGGAAAACGAAGACGAGATGAAAGAAGAAATACTCGTACCTGTTTGAATGACCCACCTGTAATCTCTATTTTGAAGTAAGGACTGGTAGACTGTAAATTTCGAGGACGAAATTTTTATAAGAGGGAAGAATTGTGACAGTCTGAAAATTCGACCCAATAGTCAGACTTTCTAAATGAATGGAAATACTTCATTAATACACTCTAGTCGACGCTCACTCAGGATTAGCTACCCTGAGCTGACCAACCGAAGGGGAAAGGCTATCTGGGAATTTTTCCCAATCAGCCGCCCGTTGGCTTGAGACTGAGACAGGGTCGGTATTTAATGAAATTGACCACAAAATGAATCTGACGATGGACAATCGAATCAGTAAGATAAATACAATGAAGAAATGAAGTCGGTTTCAGAAATGTCGACTGAAGGTTAACAGCCGGTGCACGTCGTGATGGAAATTACCGAAATGCCCCCGTAAATGCTCAGACCTTAGAATGAGACTAATTAGGATTTTTGGGAGTAGAATCGACAGACCGACACCAAATCCAGTCACAAAATTCGTTCGCGCTCGTGACCCGATCGGTGCATTTGGCACGCAAATCGAGGCAAGTCAAATCAGATGTCACATCAATTAGATGTCACATCAATCAATCAATCAAATCAATCGCGTCAGGGCACAATTTCAAAGTTGTCAATCAATCACATCAAGTATACATCAAATGTCTCATAACCCATTACCTAACCCCACTATCTAATTATTTGAATTCCACCTATTATAATCTATTCCCTCTCTCTCTCCTCATTCATAATTTCGGCCACCCTCTCTCTCTTCTCTCCCTCACTCTCCCGATCACTCTCTCTCTCCCTCACGGCTCTCGCCGCGCCGTCCGCCGTGCGCCACCGTCCCCGTCGTCGTCGGCCGGCTGCCGCCGCCACTTCCAGCCATCATCCGACCTTGGTGAGTTCCCTAGCCCCTTCTCCTTCTCATTTTCGTGGGCCGTGAACCACCATGGGCTCCGCCGAACCTTGCCTCGCTCACTCTCTCTCTCGGTTGATTGGTGCCGTCGCCAAACCCGCCCCGTCGTTGCGTCGTTCCCCCACCGTCGGCCACCCCGCGACCCCGACCTCCCCTTGGTAAGCCTCCCTAGCCCTTGTTCCTTCGTTTCCATGGCCGTGTGAGCCGTCACCACAACGACCCGGCCCGGTTTTCTCCTGTAGGCCGCGACCCCATTCGGCCGCCGTGAGCTCCGTCCGTCTCCGTCCCGTCGTTCCGCCGACCAGCCACCGTCCCGGCCCTCATCTAGGTAAGCAACCACTAATCTTGACTTAGGCTAGTTGTATGCTTATGTGGTTGATTGGATTAGTGGCTAATCTTGGTGAATTGGGTGGTTAATAGTTTTGTTGTTAATTGGCTTAGGCCATTTGGTTTTCTAGTGGGCCGGCCGAATGGGTCTTTTGGAGTAAGAAATTGGGCCTTGAAACTATGCTAATGGGCTGGAATTAGTATAATAAACGTGTGGACTAATGGGCCGAAGGATTATAATGGGCTTGGGGTTCAAATTTTAAGCTATTTGAACCTAAATGAACCTAATTGGACCTAATTGGATTAATGGGCTCATGATGGACGAAAATTACCTTGAATGGGCCCAAATAATAGTTGGAAACATTAAAAGAGGAAGTCCATTAATATACATGGGCCTAAAATGGTTAATTGGACCTAAAATGGGCTAAATGGGCTTAATTGGTTAACCCTTAAAAATGGGCTTGGGCCCTACACGAAATTAATTCTAATTTGGGCCTTAACTTTATAATGGGCTCAACTTTAATTAATGGGCCTTAGAATCTAAATGGGCCTTACTAATTTTAATTAGCCCAACCTAATCTAATGGGCCTAATCTTCTTCATTCAACCTTGAACCTTAGTGGGCCCAGCTTGGCTAATAGGCTCTAAACCTTATAATGGGCCGCCTTACCTTAATGAACTTAATTACCTTTGATGGCCTTGGGCCTTGGTTTGGGCTTTAGGCCCATTTGAATTGAATCCTATAATTGGGCCTTAAACCCAACCGAGCTTAATTCAACTACACCGAGGGGTCAATAAAACACTGAATCAATAGTCATGGGTTATTAACTCCAGGGGAATAGCTTGGGTGTTTGGGCTTAGGCCGAGTGATCAGATTTGCTAGACGAGAGTCTAATGGTTATGGATTTGACCCGAGAATCAATACGTGGTTATCTATCGAACCTGTCTGACTGAGGGATTGAGCGTGGGGCCTTTGATTCTCTTATTGCCTGGCTTGTTGTGCACATGAGAGTGTGATAGTTGCTTGATGCGTTCTATATTTGTGCACATATGCCATATCATGCATGCTCTATGTTTGATTTGTTGATTGAAACCATGTGGCCCCGCATACATTGAGAGCATGGCATGAGTCACCAGGGCTGTGACGCGAGAATGTGCCCAGAGGGGAAGTGGAGAGAAAAGGGAGACCAATGTAAGGCGTTTGAGACGCATTGTGGTAATTGCCGTATGGCACTGTTGGGTGAGCCCTGATGGGATTTGGAGTGACAGATGGGCATGGTCTATTGGGACCCGTTATGGCCGGTTGAGGCCTGAGTATGATCCATTGGGATCCGATATGGCCGGTTGAGGCCTGTAGCATTGCATATGGCATCTGATTGACCTCTTGTGCCCGTCTGTATAATATGATCTGTGTTGTGATAAATTGTACGCGCGTTAGCCGTGTTGGGGTCTGGTACCGAGGACTGAGAGTGTCTGAACCCTGGACCGTGAACCTAGTCCATTGGATAGGACCGACCCTACTAGTATACGCTATCCTACGTTAGGATTAGTGGTGAGCTTATTGAGTTTCGACTCATGGGCGGTGGTTGCCCTTCTTTTACAGATCCAGGTCACCCATGATGGCTGCACCGCCGATGCTTTTTGGACTGCCAGTGCAGATGGACACCGAGATTACCCTCCATTTTGATATGCACGCCACTCTGTGGCATAGGCATGTGACCACCGTGTTAGTAGATCAGGGTGGACCTTATCTCGTACCCCATAGATATGAGGCCTGGTTTAGAGAGGGCCTGTTTGGCTTTGAGGGACCCCAGAGGGACTCCCCGATTCCTATGGAGGACGACCCGATCTTGCTTCAGCCAGACGAGTATGGTGGTGAGGTGGTCGACCCCGACCCATTGCAGGAGATGCCGTCACCTGGACGATCCGAGATTGATGGTCACAAGGAGGGTGACGCGATGGACACAGACGAGGAGGATCCAGAGGAGGACCCAGAGGAGGACCCCGAGGAGGATCCCGAGGAGGAGCTCGAGATGGACTGAGTTATGCTGTACTGGTCTAGTCTTTTGAGAGAGAGCGTAGATAGCTCGACCACTGTGAGGTTTTCTTTTGGGAGTCTGTATCTAACGCTCTATATATATATATAATGTGTATTGCCTTTTGTAAAAGTGTTCTTGTCTTTCGTGCTACCCTGTACCTTGTGCATGTATGTATGTATAGAAGGCACGCTTTCGCAGGTTTTAGATTATTGTCATTTGCGCTAGCGTTGCTTGGCCGCGATGAGCATCCTGGGCCGTCGCTACTCGTAGGCCAGGCGTACGCAGGGATTCGTTGACGTTATGAACAGGGGTGTCGCGGGCTCGATTGGGGTTCGGGGCGTGACACTTATAATATCATTTTCTCTCTCTTCTCCCCCCTATGAATTTCGGCCAGCCCTTTCTTCCCCTCATTCACGCCATCTTCATCTTCATTTCTTCTTCCTCTTCAACCTCTCGGCCTCCTCCCCGTCGTTCGCCGTGAACCCCGACCAACCGCCGTCCGTCCACCGTCGTTCGAGCTCCACGCCACCGCCACCCTCTTGCCTTCCCACGGTAAGTCTTCTAGGCTTCTTCCCCTTGATTTCGTGGCTTGGAATCCTCGGAAGAACACCTCGACCAGACTTGGTTTTCTCCTCGTTTCCGCGTCGTCGTCCGTCGCCATTGACTTGGTTGTGAGCCTTTGGGCTGTCCAAGCCACACCACTCTTCCCCTCAAACTTTCTAACACCTAAAACCAACCTATTCAGGTCTTGGGAGTCCCACGAGGGTGTTGAAACCGCCGCCCAAGCCGCCGTCCAACCCTTCTTGGCCGTGAGCCTATACGGCCGTTCTTGGCACCATTGTCCGTCCTCGTCGTTCCCAATCCATTCAAGATAAGCTAGCCTCTAATCTTAGCTTAGGAATGGAGCATACCATGCTTAGTTGCTGAGTTGTAAGGTGGGTTAAGTAGATTAGTTGCTAAATGTGTGTTTCATGCTAAATTAAATAAGGCTAGTTGGGTGATTTGCAAAATGGTTCAATCCATGGGTTTAGGAATTCTGAATGGGGTTTCTCAAGGGTTCATATGAGCTGGAAATGAAAGTTTGGGGCGCCTATTTGATGGGCCTTGTGATAGAAATGGGCTTGGGGGACTTAAATTAGGCTAAACTAACCTAAAATAAGCTTTTGGGCCCAAGTTAGGTTAATGGGCTTGTCAAGGGGCGAAAATGAAGATTTATTTGGGCCTAAAAATGGTTATTTGAGGCTGTAACTTACGGACTTACGTGTGAGGATGTTGGGCCAAGGGATGCAATTGGGCCTAGGAGTTTAATTCCAAGCTATTTGGACCAAAACAAAACAAATTGGACCTAGTTTGGGTAGTGGGCCATATATGGACGAAAATTTGAACTTGTTGGGCCTAAATTATGATCTCGAACATTAAAACATGAGGCCCATTAATATACATGGGCTTAGGATGGCAAATTGGGCCTAAAATGGGCAAATTGGGCTTAATTGACTAACTTTTGGAAATGGGCTTGGGCCTTACACGAATTTAATATAATAATGGGCCTAACTTACATTTTAATTCAAGAAATAAATTATGGGCCTTGAACCTTGGAATGGGCCTTAGGCCCAATTGAACCTACACAAATTAATCGGGCCTTAGTCTAAGCTAACCCTAATTAAATGAAACCCAAAGACGATCCAAGACATTAATCATGGGTTACTAACCCCCCTGGGAACTAACATTAGTTACTGGGTTTGACTGGGTTGCTGGGATTGTCTGGATCGAATTCCAATTTCATGGGTTCCAAGATAACGTTAAACACGACTGGATTTACTTGAAGGACGGATTGTAGAGTACTGGGCTTACGTGTTGCCTGTTCTGATGAACGTAGTAAATTACTCATATGATTCCTCGATATGCTCTGTCCCTGTACTTACGTACCATTGCATGCATGCTCTGTGACTGAATTGCTGTTTGCAATTACCTGGGCCCCGCATATATTGAGAGCATAGCATAAGTCACCGGAGATGTGACATGTTGGATGAGCCCCAGAGGCGTTGTTACGCGGGGAAATGGAGGGATAATGGATTGGCCAACGTAAGGCGTCAGAAACGCAGTTGTGGCATTTGCTGAGTGGCACTGTTGGATGAGCCCTGATGGGAATTGGAGAGATAGACGGGCAGGATCCATTGGGATCAGTTATGGCCGATTGAGGCTTGCATCAGTTCGCATATTGCATTGTTGTTGACTGTCTGTTATTGCCCGTCTGCGTTGTATGATCTGCATTGCTATGCGTTGCGCGTTCGTTTATACGTTGGGGATCTGGTATTTGGGGAAAACTGAGAGTGCCCGAACCTTGGACAGTAAACCCTAGTTTACTGGATAGGACCAACCCCACTAGTATACTCTATTATACGCTAGGATTAGTGGTGAGCTTGCTGAGTCCTCGACTCACTGGCGGTGGTTGCCTTCTTTTTTTCAGATCCAGGACGCTAGTGATGGCTGCACCTCCTATGCGTTTTGGATTGCCAGTGCAGATAGATACCTAGGTTACCCTTCATTTTGATATGCATGCCGTGATGTGGCATAGGCATGTGACGACTGTACTAGTAGATCAGGGTGGACCCTATCTTGTACCTCATAGGTTCGAGGCGTGGTTTAGAGAGGGCCTGTATGGTTTTGAAGGACCCCAGAGAGACGCCCCGATACCCATGGAGGAGGACCCGTTCTTTCTACAGCCTGCCGAGTATGGTGGCGAGGTGATCGACCCTGACCCGCTGCAGGAGCTGCCGTCCCCAGGACGCTCGGAGATTGACGGATATGATGAGGGTGACGCCATGGACACTAACGAGGAGGATCCAGAGGAGGACCCCGAGGAGGATCCCGAGGAGGAGCTCGAGGAGGACTGAGTCCCACTGTTGTTGGCCTAGATGTTTGGTGTTAGTGCGAACGTAGGTGTCTTGATCATAGGTTGTGATTTTCTTTGGGGGTCTGTACCTAACGCTTATGATATGTATATATTGTTGTTTGTGTTCCTTTTGTTTGTACTACCCCCCTCTGCACCGTATGCATGTATGTATGGTTAGGAGGCACGCTACCGCAGGTTCACGAGCTTACTGAAAGACGCGTCGTCTGGTGGCGACGAAGAGACTCCCTAGGCCGTCGCGTAGCGTAAACCAGGCGATCGCATTAGGCTTTAAAGGCATGAACGGGATGTCGCGAGCTCGATTGGAGTTCGGGGCAGGACAAGAACGGTCCAAGAATTCCGGGCGGACCCTCCATGCTCACGGCACCAAGGTTCTTGGAGTTTTGGGCAGGACAGGGCAAAAAAAAAAAAATCTATCCATCCTCCTCTGGATGGATGTTGGATTTCGGGGGATTCCAAATCTCTCCAGCGTTAACTCGGAATCTTTCGATGGCCA
>JAGVVM010012100.1:0-12802 GCA_019149425.1 Psidium friedrichsthalianum
TTCTCATTTGAGTTACCGCTCAGAGTTTACGTCGAACTTTCAGATGTATTCAAAAAACTCACTTCCCTCGGCAGCCACGTCAATCATTTGATGTCACTGCATACACCAAAAAAGCATTACAATGAGAGACGAGAGAAAAACTGAGCAATTTGAAAATAACTTCAAGAAATAACCATTGATAATATCGAAAAAAATATACTTACCCGTGAGACGATGCCACGTTCTTCACATCGGACATGGAGTTTGAAAATATGGTATTCTTCTCATTTGGTGTATCATTCTCTTATAGGTCATAAGGCAAAAGCGGTGTAAATCAACAATGTAAAACTCACGAGGTGCACCATACATTAATTTTTCGATACAACAAAGAAGTTGAAACAGGCATGCATGTAAAGCCCAACTGATAAATAATCAAAGAGCCGTGGGTCAACCTTGATGGGAATGAGACCCAAGCGATGAGCAAGAACTTCGTCTTGTACCACGGATGTATTATTTGCGATCAGAACCTTTTCAATAGCCATGGTGGGAAGCTGCATGGGCAAGCATGGACACATCGGGAGATTCGATTAATTTCAATCAATCAGATAAGCCACTTGCAAAAAAAACCTAAACTAGGTGCAAAAAAAACCTAAACTAAAGTTCAAAAATAACAAAAGAAAACTTTGAATCAACACGATCTTGAAATATAAAAGCACAAGAATTCTCCTTCAATGGAACTACAAACAGCAAACGCACGTCGGCCAAGAGGATCCTCCGGAATGCATTGGCAATAGAAGGATCGATGCCGACCATATCAAACTCCATATCTTCGTGGCTAAGTCTGGTGACTTCGACTCTGAAGTTGTGCAGAAATCATACAAATCTCAAACTATTATCGACTCCAATAGATGCGTAAGCTCCAGAGTACTGGACAGTATCTGTCTACAAGCAGCAGCAGCAGCAGCATCTCAATAAGCACAAAGATGCAAAGTGAAAGCACCTCCTCAACTCAACAAAAACCGATCGATTCAATGACAAGGGAAAGAGAATCCGCACGACTGGATGTGAACGAAGATAGCGACGCAAAAAGAGAGAAGAGAGAGGGGGGTGAAGAGGAGTACATTGTCAGGAGCATCGACGTTACAGAGAACACGAGTTTTGCGAAGCTCGAGGTGCGGGGGAGTTTCGTGGAGGGAACATCGGGCATGTTTCAGAGCAGATACGAATCCGTCGGCTTCCGCCATCGCTCTGAGCGGAATCGGACATGAGAGGAAGAGCAGAGATGAGGGTTTAGGGTTTAACGCCTAACTCGCGCCCAAAAAAAAACCGGTGACGCTTATATGTTATAAAGCGCTTTGCCCCTGCCACAGTCTTTATTCTTGGAGGATTTAGGGGCACATTCAGCAAAGTTCCTTCTATTTTGCGTATTCAGTATCATACAAACTCATCTAAATACATCTCATATATTGACAACATCACAAAAAAAAAAAAAAAGAAATCGTATCTCATTTTTAGCCCTCATGCAACTATAAACCTAATAATTGATAAAGCTGCAGCATTTAATTAAAATAGTTGAGTACTTCAATAGTTCACAAAACACAATTAGTCTCTAATTAAGGCTTCCCGTTGGTTTAACAAGGATAATTATTCGATCTGTACCCTTGTGAAATTAATTCGGACAATAAAAATTCTCTTTTCAGAACATTTGCAAGACCAGAGCACGCATAGAGCATACACGAATACGTCGTCTCGAGAGCCATCACCTCTGAATCAGAATTGGACGTACTTGCCTTCACCTCAAACCCCGCCAAGTCAGTGGGATTGCCTTTCTACTTTGAGAAGTTTAGGTTTTAGATTCGACAGTTGGTTCACGCCTGGTCGGCGTGAATTATAATGTAACTACGCACGATGATAAAATTTTAGTTACTCATTTTCCTCTACAGTATGTCATTGTGCATAGATCCAGCTTCGATCCCACCTTTGGAGTGTCGAATTTGATTTGGACGTACCGACACCAGAGATGAAGGTCACGTCCCCTTCCCGTCATAAGAGTCAGCATTGAGTCACACGACTGAATATCAATACAAATGGGGCAAACGATATTGTGTTATAGATACCTTTCTTCCTCAAATTGCAGATCCGATGCACTAAATAATTCTCTTTCAGGAAACTTACAATAGTTTCTATCCTACTTTAATCCCAAAGTAGACGAGGAGAAAACAGCAGAAAGGTATTTACTCGAGGCTATTCTGTAAGCAACTTAAAAAAAATGAATCAGAGTACTGTGGCATGTGCGCAGACAAACAACAGGAATGGAACGTCCCCATTTGCATGACCACCATGATGCGAGCCACATGACTATCCTGCAGTGGGCAGGATAACAAACTATGAACTTTCTAAATTTGTCTTCTCCATTGATATCGACTGGTTGACTTGCACCCTCGGGCTTTGGCCTGTATTATCATCAGGACCCGAATTGACTCTTCAGCTTCATGCCTCAAAATCTCAAAATCCCCAACCAGGCCAAACTAACCTAGGTTGATGGGTTCACTACGCCACGGAACCAGGTTTTCCCATCTTCAATCCAAACAAATTCTCAAACAATTTGGGTGCCATGGGAGGAATGTTCATGGCCTGAGGAGCCATGAAGTTGACTATCTTTTCGTGTACATTATACCTGGCAGTACATTGGTAAATTAAAGATGCTCACCTGTACAAAGATATTTTCCATAAGCCAAGAGGCACGGTCAATTAAACATGAACCAAAATTACCTTATCTTCCGACTCTTGGAAGCACGCCGATCAAAATCTTCCTCTTCTTAGATTGCAGTCTCCTTAAAGCATAAAAAGCAGCCTCTGGATAATAAAATTTGGCAAACACACACACACTGTGAGACTTCCATCTGATGAACAAATGGCAAAGTTTTATCTTCCAGTATAATTAGTAATACAGTTTACTGAGCCAATTGAACCTGTGTCAAAGGAATCACTTGTGACGTAATATCAATCTGTTAAACCAACAGATGAATTGTAGCTCAGAAACTCGAAAAAAGTTGCAAGCCAGGCAGTTGAAGAACAAAACCAACAAAGGGTCATGAGTCACAGGTGGAGCTATGCCTTTCTTATACCCATCATCACTATAGGACACTAACGGAGATACATAACAATGTCGAGTTACGAAACATACTATACCTGATGATGTTGGGTCTACCGTCTCAAAAAATTCCTTCAGCAAATGCTGATAAAACTCTGCGTCATCCAAAAGTTCTGAGTCACCCTCTGCATTTGCCTCCTAATTACAGCAGGAATGAAATAATTCGTCATCAGCTAATAGGAACGACCATTCATGGTCTCACATGCAAAATAAGAAAGATTGGTTAAAAGACAAATTTCTTCATTTCCTTTTCTAGACCCATCAATGCTGTAGATGGCTCATGGATATTAAGGGTTTTAGAATTTGCACTGGGTGTCCTACCAATACATGGAAGACATGGATCAATTTCACGTTCCTCTCTTGAGATTGAACTTTCACTTTAAAAAAAATTATTTATTTATGAATGGGCAGAGGCAAAACATAAAGAGACTCCTAGTAGGCTCTTTCTACATAACACCAAAGGCCATAAGTTTGCCCTCATATCGCGACACTGCACAAGATCAGTGGTGTCTAATCAAAGAGTGGGCTTTTAAACTAGCACCACCATTACATAGCAAACAACTTAGTCCTTGAAAAGCTCATGGTGAACGCAGCATGGAATATCAACAAGGTATGTAGTATGACTTGCTATACACATCCTAAACAATTCGTGGCATCCCCAATTCCCACAATTATAGCATGACTCAGAGAATAGCACATCCAATCATGTTCAAAAGCACTGTACAGGACGAATTGTTTGAATTTAATTACCTCTTTGTTGATGTTATCCACATGCTCAGGTACCTGGCCATCAAATATTAGGTAAGAAACAGCAGGTGCCGATAGGTTGAACTGCGCTTGCCATGCAAGTCATTCCAAGTATAGGTGAAAAAACATAAATATTTCTATTTTGTAAGAAATCTAATGAGGACTTTTAACTTACCAACCCAAATATGCCAACAGTTGACCTTCTCTGTTGCATCTGCTTAACCATTCTGCTGGGGTCCCTCATGTAAGTAGACACTTGTTCACTAATATTCTGCTCAACAGCCAAAATCAAATTATTCTTCACCCCTTTCTCAGAAAAGTTTAATTAAATTGAGTTCCAGGGCCAAACCGATTAAAAGCATGTAATGTGTTTTTCATAGCAGCAGCACCAGTTGTCACCTGCGTTTTTCTATGCCATTTGTCTACTGACTTGTCTCTAAAATGAGCCATTCTAAAATGCATGAGCAATAAAAACTGAGTCAGCACAAATGACTGAAGACATGAGGAAGCATGTGCAACAGCAAAACAAGAAGAAAATTTCAAATGGAGATGAAGCTATAAAGTTCATCAAGTGCCAAACAAGAAAATTCCTAAGGCCTACACAAAGTAGAGTTAACTGGGCAAAGGGTTCATATACTCACTCATGTCCATTTAGTTAGTAATATGAGATGCTCTGTTCTATCACACATGCAGGCCAAAGGAAGACATATTTACATCCATCATCTAGATTTATATAAGAAGGTAAAGAGCCACTGTGGCCATATTTGCAGAGTACCTTCTATGCATCTGCGAAATTTGCGTCCATTCATCATCAGTATGCCCATTGTTGCTCTTATAACCCTCCAAATGCCTTTTTGATTGAGCAGAATTACCTAAAGGGCACAGCAATCGTAAGATGACAGAAGATCACATCTATGCCATTCATTTTCCCTTCACAAGACAACTGAGATTTGCACATGTCAAACTTCTGTCCTAAAGGACATGACAGTCATAACATGCAGAGTAATCTTCATCTAATTAAGTTAATCAACAAAAATGAAGAAGGACCATAAATATGTGATCCGAATTTCCCTTCATAAGGCAACATACATTTTGTACATGGTCAAAACTTGTGTGCGTGTAATTCCAACTGTCAAGGATTCTGTAAATTCATTATTGAAAAGTTTAACTTCTGAATTACAGAGTAAACCCTTTTGCTGTACCTTCTGCTGAATGAGCAATAGCTGGATTGTTCTCGAGCAAAGCCTGTCATCATATGTGTGATGTGAGTTGAGAATACCAAGCATCATGTCATAATGACTGGTCGTTCTTATAAAACAAGAACAAAAAGACAAGCAATTAAACCAGACATGAAATTCCAGTGTATTGCTTTGCAAAAATAACAATCACAATATCTCAAAAAAGCTAGAACTGGAAAAAAAAAAAAACCAGCTATAGATCATTAAGTTAGATGCTTGTGAAAAAATCTTTCTCTTATTGTGCAGTAAAAACGAGAACTCACAATTCACACACGTTAACGTTTTCAAATTGGACATATAAGAAAGCTCAATAACAGAAACATACAGCAGAGGCTATAGTTTATTTCTTTTGTTTCTTGGTTTCAGTCCATACTGATATACCTATATTAATTTTAGTTTCAAATTACCTTCACATTGAACCGAACCAAACACAGATAAACAACATCAGCCAAGGTCCTTTCAAGACAGCCATACCTCCTGCAGCTCCAAAATGGAACCCAATGTCTCCTTGGTGGACATTAGCACATCGACATAGGCTTTTATTGACATTTTCATCCAACTTGCAAAATGAAGACCTCACAGGTTCCTGTATAAGTAAACGGCATGTGAACCTCATATGAAAAATATGGCATGAATGAGAGAAAAAAAAAAACAGGGAACAAGCGATCTACACCTGGGGTAACCGGTTTGAACTTGAGAATGCTTTCTGAAGTAAAAATCTCAATTCAAGAGTTTTGTTCCCACAAAGCCTTCAGGTTAGGAGAAATATTAATGAATCAACTCCATATCATACAGGAAGAAAGTAAAACACAGAAAAGAAATTAAACAAGAATAAGATTAGAAATTGGTGCTGGATCTGCAAAGCCTGTTGCGAACTTGCAAGGTCGAAGACATTGAACAAACCAAGATATTTATTAACGTTTTGGTGGATGGTTTTTCCTGTAGTAAATTCTCATTGTAAAATCTTGAAATGACATACCTTCTGATTCTGTACTGCTTGACCTTTTAGAAGATCTTCATCCTTATGTCGCTTCAGATTCTTGAGTATGTCTCTGCAGATTGTCGAGTGAAGCAACAGAATAAAGTTCCAAAAAAGGATATATCCATGCGTGTTACTAGAATCTCTCCTCGATATGTCACCACTACCCAATATCCCCAATGATTCAACCTTTTTCCTACTATGGAAGCTTCCTTCATGAATTTTCCTCAGAGACTAATTTTCTAACATGATCTGAGCAATAGGATCAACACTAACACTAAACCATATATGTCATCTGCACTCAGTAAATTATGAGATGTTGCTACAATGGTGACACAGATGCTCAGGACAACATCTTCACTGTCAAGCAACTTCTGTGAAAAACAAACAAAGCTGAAAAGGAAATCTCACTGCTCCTGGTTCCGAAGATCCATATACTCCTTCTCGAGTTCTTTCATCTCCTCATCTTCTCTACCATGATTTTGCTCCTCCACCGTCCTCTTCATGTCCTTCCTCCTCGTCACCTGAACTGGCATCTTCATCCTCATCACTTACGTCTTCATCCTCCTCCTCCTCATCGCCACCATCATCCATTCCACTATCACCTTCTTCGACATCATGGTCCGAATTTATCTCATCAACCTAAAACAGCAGACAAAATAGATCAGAATTAGCAGATTATGGGCGCCAACTAGATAAAAGTGCTGAATTCCAACTTACCAATAGCTCCTCATCGTCTAGCTCACTACCATCCTCTCCAAAACACTTCGAACTCTTCTCGCTCTCTTAGAAGATATTCCCATTACCAAGCCCTGACATAACGAGCAATCAACTATTCACCGAATTCAAAAACCAATCGCGCCTCTATCTAGTTCCACTAACAAGTAACAAGAGGAAATTCAACAAGAGCATAGCTGACCGACAATCTCGGACTCAAGAGAAGAAGAAGAGACAAACAACAGGGGAAAACACTTGTACTCGCAACTGTCGATTCCAGAGAGCAAGACACTGGAAGTAAAGCTACAGATTGCTTTGGCTCTGACCTTTGAACTCAGTGGGTGACTTGGCTGGGTTTAATTTAACTAGGGGTGATCAGTTCCCAGTCCAGTCCGATCCCACCCTGGAACGGGGACTGGACCAAGGAGGACCGGTTCCCAGTTTCAGGACCGGGGAGCCGGACCAAATGGTCTTAGACGGATATATATAATATATATATAGTCTGACGACAGGAAACGCCAAATGAGTGTGTCTCAAACTGTAGCAAAGCAAGAATGAAGAAGTATGAAGCACGCTCACAGTTCACCAAAAGAATTGAACTGTGAGAGCCTTTGGCAAATTTCGTTCCTTGTTCCCTTTATGCACACAACGTGAAGGAGTCGTGGACAATCTTCCGATGGATGTGTTTCCTTTAATGCCTTATTCCTTGTTATATTGGCTGACCAACCATGACGCATGACCAAATATTTTCTTCGATTCTCGCATCTTCAAGAAAGCAGACTGCAGATGCATAGAAATATGCACAAAACAATGTCCATGACCACGACAGAGTCCCACTAAACACATCTACGTCAATTCTCCATTAAGCTCACTTAGGCAAAGCGTCGAACACTTCGTGCACCGTGCGCAATAAGATAGTGAGTAAAGGCGTCAAGCTTTCGAGGCAACGGTCGTAATACAAGCACTCAAAACTCCTGGTAACAGAGCAGTTCAGTCCTTTTACCTCTCTGCGATTGTCGGAGAAAAGGCGTCGAGCTCGAGCGAGAGGGTAAAGAGGGAGGCGTGAGAGGGCAAGAGGCGATGAGTTGCTGTTTCTGGCCGCCGAGGCGTCAATGTTCGCAGATTTGAAAGAGGGCGAGGCGTGACACTGAGATATGCTGATTCGAGCCACCGAGCCGTCGATCGTCAAAGAGGGCGAGGCGCGAGAGCTTGTCAAGGCTAGGGAAAGAAGAGGCTGTAAAGAAGAATACACGTTTAAGAAAATGTAGAAAAGAAAAAAGGATTAATATTGCCAAAAAAACCTCAAACTGATATATTTATAATAAATTTATTTTAAATTTTTTTTTACCATCAAAATCTTTAAATGATATATTTATGCAAATTTATCCTAGGCTAATTTTTTTTATCATGAAAAACCCCAAACTAATATACTTGTAACAATTTACCATTCATTAAATTGATTAATATCAAGAAAATCACAAATTGATATATTTTAATAAACAGAAAGTAAAAACCTTAAACTGATATACCCGTAAATTATCATGTGTTATCCAACTCGGCAATTTGACGTTAAATTTAATGAAAACTAACAGAGGGTAAAATTGTCATAAGTGTATCAGTTTAGAAATTTTTTGTGGTCAAAAAATAATTTAGAGTAAATTTATCATATATGTACCAATTTAGGTTTTTTATAGTATTAATTCAAAAAAAATTAAAATTTTTCGGTCACATCCCGTACCTGAAACTAGAAATCGATTTCAATTTTAAGGATGGTAAATGGAACCGCCGTATTTTGAAATGGGACGGTCCATTTGGAAGATTTTCGATTCGGTCAGTCCAATTTTTTTTTTTTTTTTTGTTCAGATGATCGGTCTGACATGCTGGCCGTGGATCGTTCTCGTTCAACAGTCAAACACTCTACGCAAAAGGAGTTTGGGCCAGGAAGCGCGAAAGCTTCTCTTAGAGCCGCAAGCCCATATACTTAGCTCAACTCTCAAGCCCATCAACGAGAGGACCGAGCACTGAGCAATTCTCGCTTGCTTTTTGGTCAAACGAGCCTTTTGCGCAAATCGGTGGAAGACATCAAATTGGACTTAGATTATCAGACCGAAATAGGCCATTTATGTCGCTAGGATAAGAACAATATAAGCAAACGGAAACGCAAGATTATTCTCCAGGCGCCCAGCCCTCCGTGAAAGCTGTGAAGCGAAGACATTCTGATATTCTGGTGATCATCCCTGCCCTCGATCAGATTATCATTCGGCAATCGTGACATGCAGGTGAAAGGAGGTCCAAGGACGAGAAGAAAAGCCAGGTTAGTCCGTCCTTCACTTCTTCTTCTTCTTTCTTTCGGTCACACTGGGAATGAAGGAGTGGGAGAGAGAGCATCGGAATTGCAATTTCTGCTTTCTGTTTTGTTTCGCAGCTTGGGCCTTTTGTTTTTTGTATACCTCTGTCGCTGTCGCGGAAAATGCTGCCAAAACAAAAACCCAGGCTAATTGTCCCTTTTGATGTTATGGATTTCTGTGACGAGACTTTCTCAGTGGATTATAAATACGATTGAGCATGTGCTAAACCTTGGTACTCCGAAATTTGTGCTGGTTTTCTGAGAACTGTGAACTTTATTTCTCTTTGTCTGCAGATGAGAGGAAGAGGAAGAGGCGTAGGTCTGAGGAGGGCGATGAAAATGAAAGCAGAAAGAGCGACAAGAGAGAAACGAAAGGATAGGAAGTCCCACAAACACACCGTTCGATAAAGGTGGGGGAAAATGGCTGGAATTTCATTTCTCCTAGTAAATTTTGTTGGTGCGTTTTCCTAGATGCTACGCTTTTGGCATTTGGGAATTTGCACCAGCCTAAGCTATAGATAATTGTTCATGGCAGAACGCAAGTTACTGATTGATTGTCTTCTTCTGGTATTGGTTTGTTGTTTTGCTGTCAGCAGTTCAGCGTGCTGCTGACAGTTTCTCGTCGATTGCGTAGAATCCTACTATAGAAGTCCTTTTAACAGTCTACTTGCCATATTGCTGCAGAAAAGAAGTCCAGGGACGGCTAAGGGTAAACGTAAGGGCAAAGAATCGACACTCGGTAAAGCTCTTGGTCCGAGATTAAATGCTAGCAATATCTGTACTTTGTGTACATGTCTCTATGTCATGTCCTTTGTGTTGGGACATGCTTTTATTTTCGACTCCTCTGATCTCTTTGTTGTGTAAAAAGAAAGAGTCAAACAATTTATTGGAACTCGACACTGTTTCTGTGTATAATGTTTAGTTATAAGCTCGACTGATGCATGTATAGTATTCAACGCTTTATTCCTCTCCTCGTTTTACTTCTCTCAAGATGATCATTTTGCAAAATTGGATGATATATCTCCTTGGGGGACTCTCGACCCTACAACATGCAAGGCACATAAATCTCATCATTATCATAAGATCGTTGGGTGGTACATCTTGCTATAATTTAAATGTGCTCATTGGTAGTGATTGTTGGAATTCTGATTCAAAAGAATATTTTATTAAAGACAGGGTGGTTTTTGCCTCTTATCACTCGTCAGTAAGCTCTTTCTGTATATGTTCTAAGCTTAGAAAGGGGTAATGACACTGCTAGGGCCTAACTTTTGGTGTTTTGTAATCAATTATCTAAACTTTTTTGTTTATTCAATCGAGTACCTCAATTTTTTCGAATTGAGCTCAATGTGGTGCCTTTGTCAAATCCATGGTTGGAAATGATGGTGTGGCACTAATGTCGTCAGTTTGCTATTGATAGACTGGTATGGATGGCTTACGTTGAAATTTTTTGTTGTCCAAGTTGGCAAAAAAATAATCAATTGTGGCCCACCCTCCCCCACCGCAGCCTATGGCATGTTTGCAATCACCATATTGAATGCAAAGGAAATATTCTTCAAAAATTTCCAAAGAAATACCATGTGGCCAAAGATTTGGTCAAGTGATTAAAAGTCTCTTCAGTGCTTTAATTTTCCTTTCTGTTTGATTGTTTGCTTCTCATGTATGAGTTCTATTCCTCCCCAACCCGCCCACAATTAAAACAGAGAAAGGTAATCAAGGCGGAGACCTCAGATCTAAGCACACGGCCCTCAGATTTGAAGTTGATAGCTCATGTCTGAGCTTGTGCAACCTTAATATGGTGGTGGCGGTTTATCTCCATTATGGTTGATTGGAGAGAGTGAGAGAACTGAAGAGAGGGAAAGGGACTCGCGACCTAGGTGTGGTGAGCGGTGGAGGTGGAACCTGATGTAGGGCCGCAGAGTCCTCACATTGAGTGACAATTGAAAAATTGAGGTGCTTCATTGAAAAAAATATATATATAGATTTAAAAAATAAGGTGCTTTACTTTTAGGATTGGCTATAGTTCACTTCTTGTGAAGACTATTTCCCAATATATATTCTCAAAAAATAGTGAAACTACCATTAGTTCTTTCTTAAGCATGACCATCATCTTTTCTTAATTACTATTTAGTTGCAGGATATGTAAATAGCCCCATTGCTTATGTAGTAAGAATTATGATTTATTGGATAGCTAGAAAGTTCCTCTCGGTGACATGCTGTTTTGTCTGCAATTGCCTGTGAAGTTAAACAATTCTTATTTATGCTGTTGTGTTTAGGTAACAAAGTTCCCATACTTTCTGGATTTGACTTTCCATTGTGGCAGAGTTCTCCATATTCGATTTATAGTCATAGTTCTCCACTCAAAGACATGATTTAACCAACTGCACTTGTAACTATCATATTCGATTTATTACTTGCATGTTTTGTGATCTCCTCTTAGGTTTTGTCTTGATATGGTTGTCATGTCATGCTTGGGGATGCTTATCTGCCAGGGTGTTCACAATTGATGGGATACAAATGATATGATTGATTCTTCTCTTGTATAGAACATGATATCCAGCAGCTATCGAGTGATGACTATTTCTTGAAAATAACGAGTTTTGCCACCTGGCTAAAGGAAGAGAGAAATGTCTTCTTCAGTGATCTCTCTGCAGAGTCAGCTCGTGAACTTTTTTCAGAGTTCATTAAGGATGGAACCGGGGGAAGCTCTTGATCTCAATACTACGAGGGAATGCAAGCGGAAGACGAACAGCCCATGATTGGAAGATCAAAGTGTAGTTGTAAAAATTACAGGACTGGGGATTGACCTTTTCAGATGCATTTACCCGTTATTTCTCACTCTTCTTGTGCAATATGCCACGGGTAACTTGAAACGTTCGTGTATGATGAACAGAAAAGGTGATTCTCATTGCGTATTAATTGTTTGCTAGGTGTATAACACTTCCTAGAGAGTGACTGAACAAGACACGGGAGTGAATTTGCAGTGGAGATATTGTTATCTGCACATTAGCTATAGTCTGTAGAACATATGGGATTTCAGGGAGTCTGCTCGAATCATTCTTGGGGACTTTCTTTCTTGATGAGATGTCCTGTTCTAGGTGTTTTCCTGACCCTTTCGATTTGTCTCTGGATTTGGTTGTTTTTTTCTTCTTTCTATCGGCCTCTTCGGGTGGGTTGAACCTAATTTGGGTTTGCGAGCAACTATTTCTGGACAAGAACATGGTCAATCTTCTTGTAATCTCTATTCTTCTGCCTTCAAATACGCAGGTTTCTGAGTGCGCTCATGCCGTGATTCCCCATTCTCTCCAATTTGCTCTCATCTTGTGTGGTCTGCTCTTAAACGGGAAACATTCACGAGACAACCATATGTTCGGGATCCATGTTACCATAACTTCTACACATATATGAGCCAATCATGATTGATTCAATAGCTATGAACAACCGTTGGAGCAGACTGCCCGTAAAACGACCTGATAAATAAAAAGTGTGGATAAAAACCTTCGATTTGAGAATTGACTGCAATTTTTTTCTTTTTTGTAATTTTCCATTTGAGTTTAATATTTTCAGAGTCGTGCATTTAGTTAAAAAAATCTATTATTGTCTTTCCGTAATTTCCAAATTGGCTCGTTTACTCCACACGTTGG
>JAGVVM010012104.1:0-19102 GCA_019149425.1 Psidium friedrichsthalianum
GGAAGTGACGGACGAGTGAGGGCGATCTTTCAATTTGATATCAATCTAGACTTCTCAAATTGAATTAATCAGCCGAATGCGATGATGAGATGTGTCGGGACTTGAATGTATAACATAGAAACATCATTTCATATTGGAACTCAGCGATTTCCATCTTTGCTCAATGACATGGAAATTACAAAAAAAAAAGCCTTAAACTTATTATACTTATGCCAATTCAGTTCTAAACCTTTAATAATGCTAATTTAATCTTAAACCTTTTCATATTTTGCTAATTGAGTCCATTTAGACAATTTAAATAGGAAATCTTTTACATGGACATTGATACTCATACGTGGTATGGCTAGTGCAAACATGGATTTTTTTTTCATAATTTCGTTAATAATTTTATTTTTGATTTTTTTTTTTCTTTTCTTTACTCTTTTTTTAAGTGATGGCTAGTGACCCATCGGCGGCCCTACCTGAGGGTGTCACTGCCCTCGATGTGACACCCTCGCTAGCCAAATTGAGGGCGTGTGGTGCCTCGCTTAGTTCTGTGAGGGTCGTGACACCTTGGTTAGATTGGTGCTAGGTGAGGGCACGGCGGCCCTCTCTGACCCGAGAGAGGCCACGATGCCCAGATTCGGCGAAGGTTACTGGCGATCGCTGGCCCTTAGAATCTAAAAAAAAAAGAAACGAAAAGAAAAAAAAAACTGAGAAAGAATTATTTAAAATTATATGAAAAAATTCACGATAACAATTTCCTATTAAAATTGGCCTGATGGACTATATTGGCAAATCATTAGAAAATTTAAGACCCAATTAACACAATTGAAAGGTTTAAATTGCAATAAGTTTAAGACTTTTGTTATTGTTGTTTTCCATTTGGCCATTTCTCTTGCCAAAACGTTCAATTATATCATAGAAATAATCTCCAATGTAATTGCCATAGCAGCTCCTAGCAAGTGCTGATTGGCTGTATTGACATGTGGATAATGCATTTCTATTTGGCAAATCTAAGCTCCTACATAGTTTGCATAAAATTAAAATGAAAATGGACCGACATTGGAAGATTCCCAAAGATACCTAAAGTCTTTGAAAAAATCACTAGAACGCCTAAGGTTTTGGGCATTGGCCTAAGCTTGGGCGACTTCTGTCCCCGTTCCAAACGATTTTTCGAATTGGATATGTTGGTATTTTCGACTTAGATCACATAAATTAATTTGACCCACTATTTGATTTCGATACATTAGTAGGTGGCGGTCAAGGCTCGATGTAGCTTGCTATAAAGAAAAATCCTTCATTATCCTCTCCTAGTTCCCAATCCGGCAGTGATTTATTGGAGGGATTAGGATGAAAGAAGGAGAATTTCGAAAATTATAAAATTTGTTCTTCTTCTTCGTTTTTTTTGGGATAAATTTATAAGGTTATATTTCCTGGGGTTGGTCGACCAATCGTGTCACCACCGAGCAAAAACAACTCGCCGTCCTTGAACTTAGGCTAAGTATATTCATAAAATTGGTTTATATTTATATAAATTTTGAAGCTTATTTTTATAACAAAAATATCAATAATTAATTAAAAAATTTATATTTACAGCTAATTCATTAAATAATTTATTAACATACTAAATAACCTTAATTACATACTAAATAAATTAATTACATGTACCTTAATAAATAAAATGTTTTCCATTTAATTACATGTACCTTAATAAGTTTCAATTAATTATTGATAATTAATTTGTAACATCTATGGAATGAGCTGTAAATATAAATCAATTTTATGAATATATTTTTATTAATTATTTACGTATACCTTAATAAATTTTTAATTAATTATTGATAATTATGTTATAAAAATAAGCTTCAGAAAATTATATTTATAAATTTATATAAATATAAATAATTAAAAACACAAATGTTATAAATATAAAATAATTAAAAATACATAAAAAAAATAAGAAATTAGAAAAAGGCCCAGCACTGTCGGACAGGCCCGTACGGCACTAAGACTGCCTCATGGGCCCCATTTTGATAAATATATATTTTTCCCTAATTTTGTTAATATTTTTTTTTTACCCGCTTTTGAAAAAAAGCCCCTAGTAAAGCACCTGATGTATGGTATCAGGAAAACCTCGCGGAAGACCGTAATACTATACTAAAGCTAAGGAGAGGACTGACGCTCTTGAATTTGAAATTTTGCAGCTCTTTTCTCTCAATGGTTTCCATGTCCACCAAGCACGCAAAATCCATCGGACCACTACCTCTGAACCATCGACACAGACTTTGACGAGGTACGCTGGAAGTCTCCCATGTACGATCATCCTTGCAACTATCTCGCCCCGCCATTGCTAGAACTTGCCTTTGTAATGACTAGGATATCGACCCAGGTCTCGGGGAAGTGACCAAAGTGCTCGTCCAATCGTACAAATCATCCAATTTCTACTGGCACGTCCAACAGCAGATAGCTGACATTCATGAAAAGGTAAGTCGCAACAGGACTATACAAATGATCCCGAAAGGAGAAGTGTAATGAATGAATTAACTTGTTTATTATGATGGCGTTATCCTCCTAGGTCGACCAGGAAGTACCCGAGAAAGAGAGCTGAGCTTGCTTCTTCACCCAGTTCCTCGTCCTCGCGATGAGGTCATTCATGAACAAGTACTGCGACCTGGGATTCTACTGGATACGTGTTGACACTTGATTTTGGCCAATTTTATTTTTAAATTTTTTTTAAAGAAAATCCATAAAATTCAAAAAATTGAAAAAATCAACTTTGGGGACCTGGGCGTGACCTAGAGAACCAATTTTGAGCAAAAAATGATTTTCCATATTTTTCATATTTTTCTACATTTTAATTTTCAAAAATTCATAAAAAATAAATAAAAAATTAGAAAATTGAAAAATCAACTTTGGGGACCTTGGCATGGCCTAGAGAACCAATTTTGAGCAAAAAAATAATTTTCCATATTTTTAGCATTTTTCTATATTTTATTTTCAGAAATTCATAAAAAATCAATAAAAATGAGAAAATTGTAAAATCAACTTTGGGGCCTCAGCCTAGCTTAGGGAACCAATTTTGAACAAAAAATAATTTTCCTTATTTTTTGCATTTTTAATATTTTCAGAAATTAGAAAAATAATAATAAATTAATAAAAATAGCATTTAAGTCAGAAAATTACCAAAAAATAGTAAATATTTTTAATTTAACTTCCTCTTCATTTTGGATGAATAATTTTGAAAAATAAAGTCTAGAATCTAGGGTTTCTTTGTTAATTTCATTTTTTAGAATATTTAAATAATTCTAGAAATTCCATTTTAGCTTTTTGATTTTCCGTTTTTACATTTTTAGGGTTGTGTCATCCTCCTATATTTTTCAAAATTAAAATCGAGTCCAAAAGTCCTCAGAATCGCCCAATCTCGCTAAAAGGACCAAAATGCAATTTCTGATTTTCAAATTAGTCCCTAAAATCATTAAAAATGAAATTAAAAATTTTTCAGGGACTGAATTGAAAATAGGGCGACGTCACCCCCTAGATTTTGACCTTCTGAATCCAATGGTGGCAACAATTTTGCAAAAAAGGACTCTAAGACTTTGGATTTTGCAAAATGGGTCCTCGGGTCAAATTAAAGATTTGGGGTTTTTGCACAAATACTGAAAATTGTCGACCAAAACACCATTTTGAATAAATTCAATGCCCTGAGTTCAATTTTGAGGTCAATTTTGAGAAAACGTGGACGAATTAGGGCCGATTTAAGAATTTTACCCAAAATGGGTCCGTCGGGTCGGGTCAACCCGACCCGTTGACCCGTGCGCTCATCTTCTTCCTCAACAGCTCTGGCGCGCGCGTTGGGTTGAAACCAAAAAATCAATTGAGAGCGGAAGGATTGGCAGAGATTCTCGGCATAAATCAAATGAGAAATCTTCGTTCGGTTGACGGATTTTCTACAGAGAGATTTGAGGGTTCGGTTGATGGGTTTTAGAGAGATTTTTGGCGGAGAATATAAGGGTGGACTCTGTTTTTTCGAAAAAAAGGGGGGCCGAGAGCTTGAGAGGCCGTGCCATCGCGATTCAGACGACACCGAGCTTCTTCGACGTCATCACAAGCTTCCTAGCAGTCCAAGGAGCAAGCGGAGCCATTTCGCGCGGAGTTTCATCAAGAAACAAGGTAGTTGCCATTAGCATCTGGTAATCCGAGCTCCCATGGTGAATCATGCATTCCTCTATTATATTCTGCGATTTTTGGCCTGAAATTTTCCTGCAGTCACCCTGACTTCATTCCCGTCTTTCTTTTGCACTTTCGCCGCATAAAACCTCTTCCTCATCCTCATCGTCGCCGAATTCACCGCGAGCTCATATGCTCGTCTTTGGTATCCGAACAAGTCGTACAACCCCGGGTAAGCCTTCCTGAGCCTCATGAGTACTCCCTGTTTGATTTGTGTAGTTCGTTAATGTGAATCCATTGCGTTTGGGTTTGGTTGCCGGAGCATCTCCGACGCTCGACCGAAGCTGAAATATGGGGTTTTTGAATCATTTTTTTGGGCCTAGAACTTAGAGATATGGGTGCCAGGACGATCAGGAGTAGATTTGACTTGGAAAAGCAGGAATTTTCGGTTGAGTTTGGCCTGATTCAGGTTCGCCGGCGAAGCGCCGGCGACATTGGCCGTCGCCGGTCGTCTTCTCCGGCGAGTCGTTGATCGGACGATGAGTGTTAAAACACGTGGCAAGATCTGGGAGTTTCAAGGATTAATTTTTTAGTTCGAATTTTCGTAATTATTTTCAAAAAAATAAAAATTGGACGGTCGTGATTTAATCTCCAAGTTGGATCTCAACCGTAGAGTCGACATAGGGAATGAGCGATCAGGATGAAGACGCGTGTAGGATTTGTGGCCATGGGATTAATCCTGAGCGGAAAATAAAAACACAGAATAAAAACCTAAAAAAGCTGGAAAATTCGAAATTCAACAAAATTCCTAAAACTACGTCGTTTTTGCATTAGGTCACAGGAATGGGCTTTGGGCCAAGCTTGGGTAGTGGGCCGGGTCCATTTGACCCGGTCCGTATAACTTAATTCGAAATAAATAAATAAAAAACTCAGAAAACCAATAAAAATAAAAAATAATAACAAAATAAAAAAAATGAAATAAAGGCCTCCATACGGCGTCGTTTTGGTTCAGGGTTTTGGGTAAAATTTGGGCCGGGTCGACCCGACTCGGTCCGAAAAGATTAAAATAATAAAAATAAACAATGAAAATAATAATAAACAAATAAACAGTAAAAAAAATAATAAATAAAAATACAAAAAATACAAAAATAAGAATAAAAAATTCTAAAAATCTGGTAAAAATTTAGAAAAATCCGGAAAATATAGGAAAATATATAGAAAATATAAATAAGAAGATAAATAAATAAAAATCAATAGAAAAATCGTAAAAATTCGTAGAAAATCCTAAAAAATTTTAGAAAAATTGTTAGAACATATGAAAAATGTTTTGAAAAATTAGGGAAAATATTATAAATTAAAAATGAAAATTTCAAAAAATGCAGAAAATATTCTAAAAATAGGAAAATTCCCAGAAAGTCTTAAGAAAATCCTAAGAAATTAAAAACAAAATAGAAAATATTCTAAAAATAATAATAATAGGAAGAACCCCAAAATCATAGGAAAATCCTCAAAAAAAATTCCGAAAAACGTCCAGAATAGGGAAAATCCTTAGAAAATTCTTAGAAAGTCCAAAAAAATTCCAGAAAAATTACAAAAAATTCAGAAAAATCAGGGAAATTCCTAAAAATCGTGAAAATTAGGGAAAAACCACATTCAACTGGTTTGACCTAATTTCACATTTTTGAACTCCCCGAGCTTCCCAAATGACCATTTTGCCCCTCTGGTCAATTTGATCCAAAATTTTCCAAATCACCCCCGAAATTAGTTGGCAGTTCCCCTAGGTTTCTGAGACCCCCCTAGGCCCGCCTTGGCTTGACTTGATCTGTGTTATCTACATGTTGATTTCCTGATTGCGCATTTATTTCCATGATTGTGATTGATATGACAGATGATTCCCTCTGCATGAACCCCTTAGATTCTCAGAACCTACCTAACCCAACCTCGCCTGCATGAATTCTTTAGACTAAGAAATCACTCAACTTAGGTACCGAAAGGGCGTCGATAGCAATATCGACGTAACTAAGTCCCCGAATCTAGATCTCTGGTTTTCGTACGATCGAATGATCTCTCCCAATCATTCGATAGGGTTTCCAGTCATACCCTCCAATAAATGATTGGTGGCGACTCCGATGGCATGCACACTATTCACATGCCACCCGACCGCACTAAGGTCGATCTCGATTTGAATTTCTTGACGCGATTTGGTATGGGCCAGGGAGGGCCGAGCTGAGTCCAAATATCCAATGGGCCTAGCAATCCATTAGCCCCCTCGGGATTCCGGAAAATCTCGGGAGGGTCGCGACAATACGCCTTCTCATGTACGTCGCCATTGCTTAGAGTTTGGGCACTGTTTTATACCGCATCGGCTCGGGTTATGATTCTATTCAGGTAAGCTCTGCACCCGCCCAATCCGTTCCTTATCTTTTTGAGTCTTTCTGTTACTTTTCGATCAATTTTCCATAGCGCTAATGAATGAAACATTGCCATTTATTTGCTAATAAATTTGGGCATCTTGTCAGTGATGTTAGGAATTTTATAACTTTCAACCCACTAAATTAATCCCAATTTACGAGTTAATTTGAAGCATCTGCACATACATTCTTGCGTGTGATTCGGTACATATCAGTAATACGTGATGTAAGTGCATCACAAATCAAGCTCATATCCGCAAACCGATTTAACTTTAAAATTTTCTCATCAAGTAATTAAATTCTAAACCTTACAAACATAATGTAATTAAGTATTTTCACGATATTCATAGATTTATATGATAATAAGATTAAGAAATTCGTATCGCAATCCATACACATTCACTAGACAAACATACGATACAATTCCGTAGATTTTCTCCGGCAAAATGATGCGGAATCCCAATTGCTTGATCCCTCGAACAACTCGTAACGTCAATGCCTCTGAAGATTGACCTGCACTTGTTGTCTATGTAAAGAAGAAATATTATTGCGGGCGTCGGGTGCATTGGAGCCTTCGGATCATGTAGCGTCCCCAGGCGAAGGGGGAACATCAACAAGGACAACCGATGCGGCAGTACGCGAGCAGTGGGGCGGTGGGGAGCCTGGTGGTTTGCAAGGCGTGTACTTTCCATTCGGCAACTTACGAACGCAGCCGGCACTGTTCGGGTCCTTGGAAGATCTAGTCCTAGCGAATACCAGGCTAGGGCCTAGCATGCTGGGATCCGCTATCGCCTTGAGCTCTAGCTGAAGGTCGGCTCTGCGGTAGCCGGCCATAGTGCCGATGTCGCATGGCGGTGATGGAGAGATTGCGCTTCAAGGACGGCGTTGAGGCTCGACGCGGGAAAGAGAGGGTAAGGATTTATGTTGCACCGACACGACACGACATGATACGTGACATGATCCAACATGACACATCAACACGTAATTTTAAAAAAAAAATAGAGAATTCTGACACATTTAGACATATTATATATTAAATATATATTTTTATATATACATAATAAATTATTATTTTTATGATTTCATAAATAAATAAATAAATAAAATGAATTTACACTACAAATTTCATTTCCTTTCAAAATAGAAATTAATTAAAAAAATACAAAAAAGTACAAACCAAAGACGCTAATCATTGCTCCCATTTGACAGCTAAGGAATCCTCTCATCCCTGATTTGCCCTAATTCGTCCCAACTCCGTACCTTTCTTCTTCTTTTTTATTCCATAAAAAAATGAGAAAAATCACTAATACATCCCCACGCACTTGGAAACCCAATCCACCAACTTTTCCTTTTTTTTATTCCGTAAAAAAAGAATAAAATAAAAATTAAAAACCAGAACGCGTGTCAAAAGCTTGGAAGCGGCATGTCGGATACTGGCACGTGTCCGACATGCGAAAAAGGCCCTCTCTCCCGTGTCCGTGTAACATCGGAGGGCCTCGTTCAAGAGGAGCTCCATAAGTGAACCGACAATAAGGGATTGGACTTTAAATGGGGCCCACGGGTCGTGCCAACCTGGTCCACCAGGAGAGCGGCCTAAAATTAGTCCAATCGAAATAATTCGTTACTTAGGACCCCAAGATTTGTACATAAAGTCGATAAGATTTAGGTGGGCTAAGCGATGGAGATGGGCACGGGATGTCCAAGAACGGACTTGCTCGCCAAGGTGCAACGAGATGGCTTTGTCGGTGATTTGAAGAAGAATGGTTGTTGCCTCATGTGCTCGAGATCTGTACGACAAATGGAACACCAGTTGATAGGTTGAGGATGTATCTCCATCTGTGATTTCTTTCGCTGCCATATCTTGATGGATGTAGGGGGAACTGAGCTTGCTTTAGGGTTAGCTTGCGAAATCGCAAACACTTTGAAAAAGCTATCGTACATGTACTACATAATTGAATAAGTTAATGATAGAATTGATTAAATATTTAATCACCCACCTGAGTTCGAATCTTTCCATAGCTCTATTTACCTCTAATGAAATACTTTCATGCGTAGTATTAAGCAAAAAGACCGTTGTTAACTCTAAAAGATACAATACGTTGATATACATAATCATTAATTAAAACATATATTAAACCCATAAGTCCAACCATGACTGTAGTTTGCAGTTCATAGCGTCCTTAACAAAGACAAACTTGCTCACAAATTCTTGCGGTTGACAGTTTGGGGACACCGGGTTGGAGCAGAAAGGAAGCAGTACTAGCAGACGCAATTCGGAACGTTCATCAACATGTCCTGTCATACACGTAGCAAGGCCGTTCCTTGTTTGACGGTGGAAGGCAGGATTTGTACGGTTGATTGGGCCTGCCACAGCGGCGGGTTCACCCGCGTTCAAAGCCAAGTGAATGTCAATACCATTGGGGCCAGCAGCGAGCTCCAGCTCTGGTTGCTGGTAAGCAATGAGACACTCAGCTGTGCCGCCAAGGCCGCCGCACGGCAGTGGAGCGGCGGTGGCGTTGAGCTCTCCAGGTGCGGCTCCGCAGGAGAGGGCGACTGTCAACAGATAGCAAAGGAAGAGAGCCTTCGTCGAATTGAGTGGCATGGCGACTTTGGCCAGTTGCTTTTGAGTGCTCACTACGGAGTGAGGGACCAAAAGAGCTCCCAAAGATGATAAGCCTCTGTTCGTCCATGCGGGGATATAAATGGAGGACGGTGAGGAGAAATGAGAGCGACAGCTCACTAGCCCTTGCCCTCCATCATCCTGTCGTTCAAGAAAAAACAGAAAAGATAAATGAGTTTACGTCATAATAATAATAATAATAAATAATAATAATAATAATAATAATAATAATAATAATGACTCTCTTGACAAATAGTTTTTGAATGACCGTGAGGATAACAGTATGTTATGTATGTGAGCCACAAATTCTTAAAAGAGTGGGTCTCAGAACAATTTAAAATTAATTGTAATTTGTGTTTTTTGGAAAAAAGTAGGCTGTTAGCATAAGGTGCCCAAAGACCATATATAATCAATTCTCTAATGATAAACATGAGCATTTGTCCCGACGAAACCACAATTAATGCAAAATTTGAACTTACTTATTTTGGAAAGTTGCACCTTAAATCCTAAACTACATGTGAGACATGCAATCTGCCAATTTCGTCGAGTTTTAAAATTCTCAATTGATTCAATAAAGTCTTGGAACTTTGTTCAACAAATGCAATTAAGCCCTAAACTTCCTATCAAAATTGTAATTTATGGATGCCATGTATGCAATTTTAGGTATTGTTCATTGAAAGGACCTTGACTGCATTTTTTGAGGAAAGTCATCCAAAAAGTGATAAACATATTGTATGGTGATAAATTTAGCCATAAATTTTTTGATTATATCAATTTAGTCATAAAATTTTTCAATTATATCAATACAATCATAAACCTTTTGATAATTTTTTATTTAGTCATAAATCTTTTAATGATTTATAAATGAAAATTGCCGAAGTGGAAAACTTTTGCAATTTTTTTTAATTTGTAAACTTTTTCCTTTTTTTTCTTTTGCTTTTCTTTTCTCCCTTTGTCCCTCTATTGGGTCTCAGTCAACGGCCGCTCTCACCCAAGGCTAGCAAAGGCAGCTATCATCTAAGGTAGACAATTCCACCAACCATCGATGCCCGACAGAGAAAAAAATGCAAAAAAGAAAATAAAAAGGAAGAAAAGAAAAAGAAAAAGGTAAAAAAAAAAGTAATTCAGAATTTATTAAAGAAAATTATGCACGTCTGCACTGATCACCTTGACTAGACTATTATGCCAACGCTTTTTTTGGTCAAAATTGACCGAAAGGATTAAATTGACAAATTGTTAAAACGTTTATTGCAAAATTGAAAAATGGTCAAAATTTTTATGACACAAGTGACACATTTGAAAAGTTTAGGATTATATTGGCCACAACACAATAAGTTTAGGATTAAATTGGCATAATTGAAAGGTTTATGCACGTATGTGCCAACCATCTTGACTAGACTGTAATGCCAATGCTTTTCCAAGTCACACTCGCATGCATACTGAAGAAAGCATGTGGTTCTTATATGCTTCTTCTTGCGTTGGAACGCACATGATTATCCACGAGTCGGACAGGAAGACAAATTTCTCGAGGATGCTTAATTAAGAAAGAAAAGCTTAGGTTATGAAATTAACAAAAGTTTGAGGACTTATTGAGCATAATAATTAAATAACGTGGCATTTTCAATATTTTTTTTGTTTTCGTAAAGTACATTCGTACTCAGACGAGTGATTAATTAACACAAGCTCAGTGCTGATCCTACCAGATCATCAGTGCTGATCCTGCATCCATTGCTTTCCTAGGTTTAAAATGTGTGCAAAAGTGCTCATTTTCACGAAAGAAGGAAATTCTATGTTAAAGGCTACTTGTTCAGGCGTTTTGGCCTTCATTTTGATAGGAAGCATACAAAATCTATACTATAATATATTATACATGGACCTTCGAGATTTTTTAAGGATTCATGCATGCATTGATCCAGTCGGAGAACCTGGTCCAGAGCGACTACTCCGCCTAGCGTATCCTCCTACCCGTCTCGGGTTCTCTCTGCTCGGTTCCACAGTCAATCCCAAATCCATCCATTTGAGGGAGGTCCAATTTCACGCTCTTCTAATTGCTCATAAGGGCTCACAAACTCCTTTACCATATTATTATTGCAATTGGGATTATTCTATGGAAAAGAGGAGCGTGACCCACCAACATTTTCGTCTCTGCCTTTGTCTGATTGGTGGGGAATCTAGAACATTGAAACCAACAATCTTGGACTATTCCTCATGCTTTAAATCCAAAAGGCGAGCAAACTTGATTGGATAATTGGGAATGTAGGAATCTGCCAATTATCGTTTAATTGTTTATACTTTATACTCATAAAAAAAAATACCAGACTGGAGGATGACAAAAGACAGATTTATATCCGGGGTCAGTGCGCACTCGGTTGGAGTGCAGGGATTCCCAACTGTAAAATTGGAAGTTCCTTGTTCGAATATGCAAGTTGCGTGTAAACTGCCCCGTGGAATCGTTCAATCGCCGTTGTTTGTCTGCAAATAAGTTGTTGTTTACGAACGGATGTCGATTGATGACGAGGGGGGCCAATTCCTACGAATTGCCTCTCTTGTTTGTCCAGAGCTAGAAGCAAAACGCACAAGAAATCGCTTCGTTGGTTCAAATGATCACGTCCTTTTCTTGGTCAGGTCAGCTTTAAGATAATGTTAGATCGATTTGCTGTTTCCCAAGCTCCAACTTGGGTGAAACAATTACTTAAAAACATCGGCAATTCGCGAATATTCGGGCCGTCCCCTTTTCCTATTGATGTCAGCATTTTTCGGTATGGTGGTTATTACGCCTGCAATTGTTGCATTCTCGCGCGCAATCGGGCTAAGTAAAAACACCATCCCGCCCGGTTTCGACATACTATAAATTGACTATTGGTTGCTCTTAAAACATACTAGGTCGTCATAAATTGCGACAATTAGACTAAGTCCATGGTCGACATTTAATTTGAACAGGGTCCTTTTTATATATGAGGCTCAGATTACGCTAGATAAGCTTTTTCATGAAAAATTATGAAAAGAATTCTAAATCTATTGCAGTTGTGGCATTTCAATCATAAATTTTTTTTATGCCAATTCAGTTCATTTAACCAACTAGCGCCGACGTGGAAAAATTTTAATAATATATTAATTTTCATCTTTTTTTTTTTTCTGTTCTCTTTTTTTTTCCTTCCCCCCTGGTTAGTGAGGGTCGCTAGAGCTCGCCGGCAGTCAGATAGGGCTTCACGGCCCTCGCCCAGCCCAAACGAGGCCATCGGGGCCATGGGCTCGCCTAGATCTAGGCGAGGCAGCCTCACCAAGGTTACTTCTAAAGAGGGCATGGCCTCACCCACAGCCACGATGGCCTCGTGTAGGCCGAGCGAGGGCCTGACAAATGGACTGAGTTGACACAAATATAAAGATTTAGAATAAAATTGACACAATTAAAATAGATTTATGACTTTTTTTCTGTTGATAATTTTCCCAGTTATTCCATGACAATGACGACGTAAATGGCATGGAAATTAGCTTTCCTTCTATTTGGTGTCGACTGAATTTGAAGTCCACATATGAAAATGCTTTGCTAAGGGAAATGCGCTGTGACAGTGCCTTCCCTCTTGGTGTGCTGAAGGAAGAAGTGGCAGAAAGATTGTTTGAGACGGTGGTGGGAGGCAAAGTTCCTGTTGAGTTGGAACCCTTGGTAGAGGAAGCGCTCCGCATATGTGCAGGTTTGCCTTTCCTAATTGTCGCAATATCGAAACTTTTCCGTAAACACTAGTTACGCTGCATGTAAGTATGCTTTGACACAAATCCGGAACGAAGAAACCTGTGACAAGATAAATCAGACATTACAAGTCAGTTATGATCGTATAAAACGCGACGAGGCGAAGTCATTGCTACAACTCATTGCTGTTTATGGGGTCTCTAAGACCTCTCTTGAAAATTTGGTGAGGTACGGCGTCGGCTTGCGGCTTTTTGGAGAAGAAAGCAGCATGGTAGATGCTAGAATTATGTTGAGCTCACTGATCGAAGCTCTTCAAGACTCCTACCTGTTGTTATGCAGTGAAGAAGACGCTACTGGTTTCAAGATACATGATTTGGTTCGTAAGTTTGTTGCCTCAATCATTTCAAGAGATCACCCTCTTCTTGTGTTGAAAGACGAGTTAGTCTCAAAGTTGACGACAGACAAGCTCAAAAGTTGCAGGGCGATATGCTTTCCCTACGTTGACTTGAGGAAGCTTCCCAAAGAATTAGTTCGTCCATAATTTTGCATCTTTTTGCCATTCTCAAAATAAATATCTAGAGATATCAGATTCATATTTCAACTCTATGAAGAATCTGATGGCCTTAGATCTTGCCAGGATACGTCTCAGTTGTTCGCCTTTGCCATTTCAATTCTTGAGGAAGTTACACTCTCTATGTCTTGATTATTGTTCATTAGAGGATGTGGCCATTCTTGGCGAGCTAAAGGGCCTCCAAATTCTCGGCCTCCAAAACTCCGACATTCAGCAATTGCCGAAAGAAATAGGGCAACTAGTAGAGTTGAAGTTGTTAGACCTAAATCACTGTTCACAACTACAGAGTATTGAACCGGATGTGCTTGGAAGCTTGACCAAATTAGAGTAGTTGTATATGCAGTATAGCTTTGGCGGATGGAATGCTTTGGACCAAACTCCACCGATTAATGTCAATCTTGTCGAGTTGAATAACATGAAGAAACTGCACACTCTGTACGAATCCATTCCCAATCCGAGTGCACTCCCAAAGGATCTAGATATTGAGAAATTAACCAAGTATAGAATCCAAATAGGTAAATCGTATTACTGGAGCGAGTATGAAGGATCGATGATATTGGAGCTCAAGTTGGATCCAACAAGCGATATTCTTCAGAAAGAATGCATAGAAAGTATCTTATGCAAAGCTGATATATGTATTTGGAAGGGTTGATCATAATTGAGCAAAGTATATACGGGTTATCCATAGAAGGTTTTCCAAAATTAAAACATTTATAGGTCGAGGATTGTCCCTCTATCCATTACATCCTTGAACGGTCTTCTTTTCCTTCTTTTAAGGGTTGGAGAACTTCTCGAGAATCTCGTCAACTTGAAGAAGATATGCCACAGCCATGTCTCCACCGAGTCCTTCAAGATATTAAAAGTAGTACGAGTTATTAGTTGCAACAAGATGGAGGTATTCTTTCCTCGTTCAGTGGCGAGAGAACTTCCAAAGTTAGAAGAGCTCAAAGTTGTTAGTTGCAAGTTAATGGGGGGAACTGTAGAAGCTGATGATGATCATGGAAAACTTGAGTTGCCTAAGTTGCATGCATTGGAATTGCATGAGTTGCCACATATCGAGAATTTTATCACTGTTGGCTCGTCTTCGAGTACTACATCATACAGCCAAGTTGGCACTCAAATTGCATTCTTCAATGGACAATAGGTAACTTTCTATTAAAAGAGTATTAATAATTCATTAGTTTTTCGTTCCTTTGCTAACTAGATGTAATGCATATTTTGATGCCTATTCAATTTGTTACTTTCAATTTATTTTCTTCCTAATTGCCTTATCCGTCCGTGCCTTCCCTGTAGAAAGAAATATCTTACGTTTCTCCTAATTGAGTAGAAATCCAACTAATTGAATAAAATCCATGTAAATTTAGTTTGTGCTAGGTTTCCAAGTTATTTTAAATTTACATTCTGCAAGCATATCGATATTAACAGGGCTTCATAAAGCAAAATTGAAGGGAATGTTTTTGGCATTAACGTAATTTCATAAGTAAAGTTGTTTATGCTCTTTCAAAATGGATTCCTTTGAATTTAGTTACTAAAATTTGTTATTATCCCAAAAAATGTATAACGTGTATCGCATAGGCCCCATAACTGTAGGAGCACAGAATTTCATGCATGTTCATGCACGCGTAAAGGATGGATAGAGATATATTTGTAATGGCTTTTGGCATCCGATATTCCGTTTATATTGGTGGGGGACCAAGACTCCAAAGCATGATAGTTTCCTCGTCGGTAATGAGTCGTGGAAATATAAATTGCGGCCAAGCATTGCATATTTCGTTGGGTTTGCTTTATTCCATGGATGAAATAGAAACGGCTCACTAATCAAATTAAGCTTTGCATTGCAATTCTTTACCATAGGAAAGACTGGAAATTAGAGACGACATTAGTATGGTGATTCTGTTACTCCGTTTTTTCATTCTTTTTGTGCAACTTAATAATTCCCCTCTCCCTTGCCACTACTAATCTATATTTATATCTTGGAATTTCATGAATTTGAGATTTAACTGAATCAACAACTCCGTGAGCGGATTCCGCCGGTTGCTCTTCTGAGATTGAACATCACTCGCGGTACCTGCACAAAACATGAATGGGTAATACAATTTCAGAACAGGATTTCTAAAAGCTTTCTGACATTTCCAAGAAATTTAAAACTCTCAGCAGCCTCACACGTGCGGCATAGGGCCTTTTAAGTCGCGCACTTGACATCATTTGCGTTTACAAGATCTCTTCTTTTCTTTTCCTCTTTTTTCCCTGATTGAAGGAAGAACTGCACCAGCAACGAGGCCTCTCCGTCGCCAAACTAAGCAAGATCTCTAGGGTTCAAGGCCTCGGAAATCAACCCTCTTAGTTTTTACATGAGTTCCATGACCATTCTTAGGAAACTCTTGTTAAAGAAACAAAATACAATTCACAGATCAGCCATTTCAGCTGAGTCATCTGACTCGTCCAGTGGATAGTCCTTGAATACTTCGGTGGAAAACTATATTTGGTTCTTTGAAGTGTGGAATTATGCAAGTAAGATTTGTGTGTTTGACCCAAGCAATTGAAAAGCAATTCCTTTTCAATTGCTTTCTCTTAGCCTCACTTTTTAATTGCCTCGGAGTGATATAATAATGATTTTAGGAGTTTTGGTAGTAGATAAAATCACACCTCCTATTGTATTGCGCCTTTTCTTTCTAATTGCTGATATCCTCCCGAAAGCTGTCCTCAGCTGCATTTTTCTTTTACCATGTCAATTCAGTGACTTCTAAGTTCTAATGTTAATTATCCCACTGGCGTGGTTCTTGTTTCTTCAAACAAATTCTTCATCATCTCTAAATGATTTAACTATTGCAATGCATACTAGCTAATTCATTATTTTAGGGAAGTAACTAAATGGACGAGAGGGAGATATTTTACTTAAATTTGTGATCAATGGGAAACTAACGTGGTTATGTGATTGTTATGTGGACGTATCCAAATTACTGGTTTATCCATTTTCAACGGAATCTAGTCAGAACAGAAGCCCTACTCTTTGATTTGTCTCCAGTAATTCAAATAGCCTTGTCGTCCTAGAGTCATCCACATTAGAATGGAGATGCTTTACTAACTTTTTTATTTTATTCTTTTTTTCCTTTTGTGTAACTTGAGATAGAATCACCAATTCTGTGAATTCATAATTTACATCTTGGCACTCATCTACATTTACATCTTGAAAGTTCGTGAATTTGTAATTTAACTAAATCACCAATTTCGTGAGCGAATACCCGCAGGTTGCGTTTCCTAACTTGGAGACCTTATATATTTGCAAGGATAGCATTGAGATGGCATGGGACAATGGAGTTGCTGCGAATTCTTTCCCCAAGCTAAAATTGCTTCGTGTGGATGGATACAAGAGCCTCACCTCTCTGTTTAATGCCCGATAGTTAGAGATCTAATACAAATTGGGGAGTTGGAGATCCGTGAATGTGGCATTGCAGAACTCATCGAGAAGGGAGGACGAGTACTAGTTCCCAGGTTTGATTTCCAAAGTTAACCTCCATCCAATTTGAGCATCTGACAGAGTTGAAGTGCCTCAACACCAGAACACATACTTCCCATTGGCCGGCATTAAAGACCTTAAGGGTGGATGGCTGTAACAAAGTAGAGATAGTTGCTTCCCAAATTGAGAATGAGATTCCGTGTCATAAACAGCCTCTCTTCTTGATAGAAAAGGTACGACCCAAGATTATTGTTTGATTCAATGGTGGATATTTGAAAGTGATCCTTACGGCCACAACTAAGCATCTCATACAAGTAGCTCTATAGACAAAGATGTAAACGTAGACCACTCGAACCATAGAAATATCGCAAACATGAAACATCCGCGTCAGATCGATATCAACTGCATTTTTGTTGATTCACCTTTCAATAAAGAGTTAAGCTAATGCTGGATGGGTTAGCACTCTCTAAGAAAAATACCACAAAGATGAAAAACGCGTGCGCATATTTTGTGATCTTACCATGGTACAAGTGTGGTGTCTAAGTTGAATCATATAAAGATTACAGATGTCACGCTAAAAATGGAAAGATGCGACAGTATGTTGACATTAATCACTGAAAACTGTGTGCAATGTGACTGTAATGATGCGAAGTTAGTTTCCAAACAGATACATGTTAGAAACTGGGATGTAAGGATTCTATGATAGTTAATATGGGTACAAGTCAAATTTAAAGATAAGAGATGATGGTTTTATATATATGGGGAATATTTTCCTCCGTTGCATACCATAAGACTAAACATTTTAAAGCAGTTACTGTGTGCGATATGCAGGACGAAAGGAGTAAGACCGGATACTATTTTAAATAATCCTGGCGATAGGTCTGATTAATTTATTCTCTCAGGGCGCATTCCTAATCTCCAAGAGTTCAAACTTAGTATGCCATGATACCTGACTTAGCTTTTAAATAAGCAGGGAACTTGAGCAGAACCAACGGAAGACTTTATTAGGTATGTCAGGCTTTGATTTTGCATGGATGATCTGCTGATCTGATTCCTCGATTTGCACACGTTCATTATAATGACGATTTGATAGTGATAGTAACTCCCCTTTTGATGAAACACTAGGGCATATTAGAGCTTACAGTACCCCAAAGACATCTGCATGAAATCCATAGTAGGGAAACAGTGCTCAACGTAGGTACTGAAATGGCGTGATTAAAAAAGTCAATGTAAACTAATGTCCTTGAACCTTCTTATCTAGTCGTTTGCAAAACCGAAAGGTCTCCCAACTGCTCGATAGGATTTAAAATCTGACCCTCCAAAAAGTAAAAATTGGTGGCGACTGCGATGAATGACACTCTACAACATGTTACACCAACCGCACAATGGTCGGCCACACGTTGAAAAAAGCATCGGAAATCCCACTATTGACGCTTTTGGGTATGGGCCTGAGACGGCACGCTGCTCGATATCATTGGCTTACTGAGCAAATGAGATCTTGCAATCCATTTAGTCAGTTCTTTTTAGATAGGGTTTGAAACACCTAATTGCCATTCCATTTATCCCTCAGCCAGGTCGTATACACCATTTCGTTTGGAAGTTTGACAAGATTTCATCCGTGTACTCCGCAAGGTAGTGTACACTTGTAAACTTGCACATTAGTCGTACGAAGTGCAGGCAACTGATCGGCGGGAACCCCATTGCCAAGTGAAACATTTCCATGTCCTGTTGATGGATCATCTACCGCCAAACCTCAAATGCCCACATTATGAGTAGTGCCTTTCAGGGTTTCGGTCAATTTGAATTCTGATAAGATAATCACTTGTATCTGGATAAATCTGCATGTTTCCTAGTCACTATAGTGTTGTTCGAGGATTCCGAGATCTTCCTGAGGGCGAGACAATATTAAGTTTACGAAGGTCCCCATGACCCAATGTAGTGGTGTAGGATTGTTGTGGTGCCAATCGTGAATCAGAAAAGGATTTGCGGTTGTGAATTACCAGGCTGCGCACTCCGGGAATATGATCGCGCTGGTAGCATTGCCATGAACGACTTTTGGACGCTAGCTCTGATGAGCGGCTTCTTCCTCAAACCGGATGCTACTTTCAACGATTAACTATAAAACGCACGTCCCTCTCCGGTAGTTTGTTTCCATTCTGTGTGTCTCTGAGTACGCGTACTACCTTTACTCGTATGCTTTTATCGG